>CM055128.1:132684650-132744650 GCA_029206835.1 Rana muscosa
AAATATCCCCTATGATAGCAATAGGTAATGATAGGTACTCTTTTTTTGAAAAAAAAACTGGGGTCTATTGGACCCTAGATCTTTCCTCTGCCCTCAAAGCATCTGACCACACCAAGATCGGTGTGATAAAATGCTTTCCCAATTTCCCAATGGCGCTTTTTATATCCGGGGGGGGGGACATTCCCTCCCACTGCTTGTAAAAACAGTCCAGAGGCTAATTAGCCGCTAGGATTGCTTTTACATGAAAGTCGGCCGCTGGCTGAAAAGAATGATACTAAGATGATACCTAAACCCGCAGGCATCAAACTGGTATAACCAAAGTCCAGCAACATACCAGTACGTTGCTGGTCCTTGTTGGACATGTATTGTAATATTTTTTTTCATGCAGCCTGTTGGCTGAACGAAAAAAAGAGATTGATTGGTGGGTATGCCCACCATTAGAATACCTCCCTTCATTCACCCACTTCTAATGATGGGCATACATGCACCATTTATATATGCCGAAGCATGGGGGCATCCTCCCGCAAAAGTTATGCCGCACACACATGGTCAGACTTTTCCACGGGCATGCCTCAGTCGGAATTTTGACCGTATGTACGCGGCATTAGGAGCAAAATCGCTCCTCCGCCCCTGCTGCCCCCATGCTTCGGCATATATGCTCTTTTTTTTTTAACTGTGGTGGTGAAATCACCTCCTACAGCACTGGAGTCGCAGGGATCAGGCCTGTCTCTGCGAATGCTGCAGTTACGTGTGTTGTGTTTTGTAAGTGACAGTGATCAATCGATACTGCACTTGGGTGGCTTGGGCTGGACGGAGGGGCAAAACGCAGGTGCTAGCAGGTATCTGGGCTGATCCCGCTAACACTGCATTTTTGGGAACCCTAAAATTGCTGGGGACGCTAGTATAGATCTGATCAGATCAGATATTGATCTGTTCAGATACTATACCACTAAGGGAGGTGTATGCTTCACGCATGGGTGTTAGCGTTACTGGCACTAACCTGACACTGCCTGGGGCGACGCAGACCCTCTCTGACGCTAAAACCTAATTGATATCACCCGCCGGGCGATCAGGGGGTTAAACCTTTATTGGGTTATATACGGTGGGTGCCCTGACACTATAAAAAGCAAACTAACTAACCAGCGTCACCCGTAACACTTATATGGTGATCACTGGTGAAAGGGTTAACTAGGGGCAATCAGAGGGTTAAACCTTTATTAGGTAATATATGGGGGTACCTGACGCTATAAAAACCTGCGGCAAAGCTAAAAAAAACAACTGGCTACCTATCGGCATCACCGACACTAAGACAGCGATCAGAAAAACGATCGCTTAGTGACAGCAGTGCTAGGGGGTGAAAGGGTTACCCTGGGGGGGCGATCAAGGGGTTAAACCTTTATTAGGTAATATATGGGGGTACCCGACGCTATAAAAACCTGCGGCGAACCTTAAAAAAATAACTGGCTACCTATCGGCATCACCGACACTAAGACAGCGATCAGAAAAACGATCGCTTAGTGACACGGGTGAAAGGGTTACCTGGGGGGGTGATCAAGGGGTTAAACCTTTATTAGGTAATATATGGGGGTACCCGACGCTATAAAAACCTGCGGCGAACCTAAAAAAAATAACTGGCTACCTATCAGCATCACCGACACTATAACAGCGATCAGAAAAACGATTGCTTAGTGACGGCAGTGCTAGGGGTTGAAAAGGTTACCTGGGGAGCGATCAAGGGGTTAAACCTTTATTGGGGGGTTAGCGGGCTACACTGGACCTAAAACTAACTGCTCTGACACTTTTACAGTCACAAATGTCACTGATTGCAGTGATCAATAATTAAATGGTCACTGCAATCAGTGACACTGTGACTGGGGGCTGGGGGGTGATCTGGGGGGGCAATCGTGTGCCTATGTGTGTGGTGTCAGTGTAGTGTTTGTGCACTAACCTGTGTGTCTTCTCTCATGCGGCGCTCGGTATATGTGAGCGCCGCATGAGAGATGACATCACTTCCTCCTGCCTGTGTAAACATTACACAGGCAGAGGAAGCTTTTCATTCGCCGGGAGCGATCGCGAGGGGGTGGCCAGAATCGAATGGCGGCCCCCTCATCACGGATCGCTCCCGAAGCGATCCCGGCCGCTCACTGTACCGGAGGGGGGTCCGATTGGTCCCCCCACCCATACGAAGGCAGGCACGTACAGGTACGTGATTGTGCCTGCTCGTGCCATTCTGCCGACGTATATATACAGTGGGCGGTCATTAAGTGGTTAATGACAGGAATAGTACCACTGGATTGGCGCAGGGCCAATGTGGTGCCTATATTTAAAAAGGGAACAAAGTCTTTACCAAGTAACTATAGACCTGTTAGTTTAACTTCTAGAGTTGGGAAGATACTGGAGAGATTAATAAAAGACCACATGGGGGGCGTGGTCTGACGATGGAGGAGTAAGGACGTGCCGTGCCTGAGTTCCGTCCGGTCCGCAGCACTAACAGCAGCTACAGGGGTGATCTTTCCCCCGTTTGTCACCCAGGGCATGTCACAACGGCGTCGGGCATCGTCACAGCCCAAAACCGCAAACCAGCAGGGACAGAGATCGCTGGATTCGTTCCTCTCTGACACCCCCCCCCAGCAGAGGGGAAGATCCAAGATGGCGACGGAGAGAGCGGCCCCACAGCAGCAACACGAGGCTCAGCCTGCGCCGCCGGTGTTGTCTCCTATCCCCTCTCCCAGTGTGGTCAGTGACTCCATCCCCCCTGCCTCCCCCCGCTCCACCACATCACAGGAGCAGGATGCAGTGATTGCAGACCTGGCAGGCGACAGGGATATCAGACAGCATCTGTGGTCTCTCCCCACTAAGGAGGACCTAGAGCGTTTTACCAGCCGGATTGAAAGGGCTTTTAAGCAGGATATTGAACAGCTGGAAACGGACACTACTGAGCTGGGACACAGAGTAGAGACTTTGGAGCAGAAGCTTGATGATACTGTGCCCGCCATCTCCCAGCTCAGGGACCAGTCCTCTGCCCACGGCCACCAAATTGAGGCCCTCCTATGCCAATTAGATGATATGGAAAACCGCAGCAGGCGAGCGAACATTCGCATACGCGGCCTACCCGAAGCCACTGGACCTAAGGATATTATACCTACGCTGCAGGGGGTGTTCCGTGAAATCCTGAGCCTGCCACCCTCGACCCCGATCGAGATAGACAGGGCCCACAGGGCGCTCAGACCCCCGTCAGATGACCCGGAGAACCCCAGGGATATTATTTGCAGGCTCCACAAATATACCCTGAAAGAACGCATCATGCAAAAGATGCGCGATAGACCCGTCTTTGACTTCGATGGAGCGCAGCTGTCCTTCTACCAGGACCTCTCCAGACGCACCCTAATGCAGCGACGGGCCTTGCGCCCACTCCTTGCAGAAATTCAAGCTGCGGGCCTCACATACCGCTGGGGCTTCCCCTTTAGCCTCCAGGCGTCCAAAAATGGCAGATGGGCTGTGCTGCGCACTAAAGATGACCTCCCTCGCTTCCTGCACACCCTGGAACTTCGCCAGGTTGACTTCCCAGATTGGCGCACTGTTCCTGATATCCCGCTCCCCCAGCTACCTCAACCGTGGATCCCGGGGGCCGGTGGACGTCGGTCCCGTGGCCGCAAACGGCAGACCGAGGGTCCCTCTCCAGGCCCCTCTGCTACTAGAGACTGACCATGTAGCAGGTGAACTTACATTCGGTCCCTTGGAGAGCCTGAGCCCACCCTTTTCTCTGTAATGGCTCCCTGGACTGGGCATAGGAGCTACTGGCCGCAACGCTGCCGTCGCAGACCCACACCATGCAGGACACTGGATCTTGGGGCCCCTGTGACGTTCCCTAGCGTTTGACTGATCCTACTGCTACATACTGGTCGAGCGGGTTTGATAGTCAAACCCAGTGTTTAGATGCCATGTTGTGTTTGTGTTTTTTTTTGTTTTTTGTTTTTTTTTACACTTCTGGGGGGTACATGTTTGGGTACTCCTTACTCACCACCCTGTTTATTTGTCTTCATGGACTGGACGGGGCATCGGGTCCCGCGTCCCCTTGGTGGTTGCCCACGACCCCACTTAGGCCTCACCTACCTAGGTGACCGTCCCTAGCGGGACACCAAGCTCAAGCCCAGGTGGTTTGGGGGTTTGATACCCCCCCGGGCTGATTTTGTAGTTCACTACCGTATGGTGCGCCAGACCTCCTAGCTAAGGTCTGGCCCTTATTATACCTTTGTACCTTATCCCCCCTCCCCTCCTTCCAACTCTTTTCCCTCCCCCTCTCCCCTCCCTTCCCTTCCCTTCCCCACCCGCCTCCCCCTTTTTTTTTTTTTCTTTTCTTTTTTCCCGTTTCTTTATCAGTGTCCCCCTTATTGTCTCTGATAGCTAACTGTTTGTTGCTTTAGCCTTCAGGTTGTGTTCTCATCTGTCACCATCCACGAGGGACTCACTGAGGGGTACAGACGGTCCGACTATCATCGGCTTCAGGTATGCCATCACTAAAGGTACTGTCTTTAGGGGGCTCTGCTCTCCACACAAGCGCAACAAGCTATGGCTCGAGCTGAAGCGACTGGGGGCCCAAGTAGTATTCTTGCAGGAAACTCACTTTAGACAGCAGTCCCTCCCCAAGATACCCACGCATCTCTATACTCAATGGTTCTTTAGCAACTCCCCGGTAGCTAAATCACGCGGTACCGCCATCGCATTTCACAAATCCTGCCCATTCCAACCTTCAGAAAGCCTTGTAGATCCACACGGCCGCTTTGTATTCGTGAAGGGGGTCATAGCTAACACTAAACTCACTTTTGCGACTCTCTACGCACCTAACACCCAACAACTTTCCTTTATAGACTCGGTACTAGAAAAGCTGACTGATTTCAGGGAAGGCCTTCTAATTCTTTGAGGAGACTTCAATATTAGTCCCGATCCGCTTCTAGATACCTCTCATGGCCGCCCCACACACTCCCAGGCCTTCCTTAAGCATTTCCGGAAATCGCTGCAGAATAATTTTCTCATCGACGCGTGGAGAGCTCTACACGCGTCGGACAGAGATTATAGCTTTTACTCAGGGGTGCATGATGTCTATACACGCATAGACCTCATGTGTGTGGATCATGATACTCTAGAACTACTGCAGTCAGCTGACATAGGGAATATCACCATGTCCGACCATGCCCCCGTTTTTGCTACAATCAGGGTCCCGGACGAGCTCCCGAAGGCTTGGTCTTGGAGACTCAATGAAAGTCTTCTGGACGATACCTCAGTGATAGCTAAGGTTTCAGACACCATAACCCACTTTTTTGCAGAAAATGTGTCTGAGGACTTGCCAGAGGGAGTCGTGTGGGAGAGCCATAAAGCGGTACTCAGGGGAGAACTCATCTCCTTGGGTTCTAGACTTAAGAGGGAAAGACAGATAGACTTTCAGAGGGTGCTATCAGCTTTACAACAAGAAGAAATTCGACATAAACGGCAGGGAGATGCTGAGGCCCGCAAACGACTGACTGAGCTGAGGGAGTTGTTCTCACGCCTCCTTGACCGTCGCGCCCGCAGACGGCTACGGTATATTTCCCATAAATTTTACGAACACGGTAACAAGTGCGGCAGAATGCTGGCCAGAGCACTTCGAAAGCGACGTATAACTGCTCATGTACACACGCTTAGGTCTCCCAGCGGTACGGCGACCCTGCACTCTTCTGATATTGCTTCAATATTTCGAAATTATTACGCAGACTTATATCACTTAGACAAAGATATCTCCCACGCGGAACGGACAGCTAAACTACGCGCTATTGGCGACTACCTCGCTTCGGCCGGGCTCCCTTCTCTGACACCAGAGCAGCAACTAGACCTCGAATCACCCATTTCCCCTCAGGAGATTATTGGGACGGTTAAGGCTCTGCCGAATGGAAGGAGCCCTGGCCCGGATGGATATACCAAGGCATATTACGCAAAATTTCTTCCCCTACTCCAAAACCATATGTGCAGGTATTTCAACTCCTTCGCCACAGGCCACCCTATCCCACCCGAAGCCCTGTTGGCCCATATCACGGTGCTTCCGAAAGACGGCAAGGACCCCACCCTCCCACAAAGCTACCGTCCAATATCGCTACTTAACCACTTAACGACCGCCCACTGTAAATATACGTCAGCAGAATGGCACCGACAGGCAGAATCACGTATATGTACGTGATTGCCTTTGTATAGTTGGGGGGTCCGATCGGACCCCCCTTCTTTACAGTGGGTGGTCGTTTTACCTTCGGGAGCGATCCGGCATGAGGGGACGGCCGTTCGATTCCGGCCACCCCCTCTCGATCGCTCCCGGCGAATGAGAGAGCTTCCCCTGCCTGCCAGGAAGGAGGAAGTGATGTCATCTCTCCTGGGGCGCTCACATATACCGAGCGCCGTACAGGAGAAGATGCCAGGTTAGTACACAAAACAGCACACTGACACCAGGACACATAGGCACATAAATCGCCCCCCCAGGCCCCCCCAGACACCCCCCAGCCCCCCCCAGCCCCCAGTCACAATGTCACTGATTGCAGTGACCATTTATTTAGTGATCACTGCAATCAGTGACATTTGTGACTGTAAAAGTGTCACTACATTTAGTTTTAGGTCCAGTGTAGCCCCCTAACCCCCCCTAATAAAGGTTTAACCCCCTGATGACCCCCCAGATAACCCTTTCACCCCCTATCACCACTGTCACTAAGCAATCATTTTTCTGATCGATGTCTTAGCGTCGGTGATGCTGATCGGTAGCCAGTAATTTTTTTTAGGTTCACCGCAGGTTTTTATAGCGTCGGGTACCCCCATATATTACCTAATGAAGGTTTAACCCCCTTGATCGCCCCCCAGGTAACCCTTTCACCCCCTATCACCACTGTCACTAAGTTATAATTTTTCTGATCGATGTCTTAGCGTCGGCGATGCTGATCGGTAGCCAGTAATTTTTTTTAGGTTCGCCGCAGGTTTTTATAGCGTCGGGTACCCCCATATATTACCTAATAAAGGTTTAACCCCCTTGATCACCCCCCAGGTAACCCTTTCACCCCCTAGCACCGCCGTGGCTATGCGATCATTTTTCTGATCGATGTCTTAGCGTCGGTGATGCTGATCGGTAGCCAGTAATTTTTTTTAGGTTCGCCGCAGGTTTTTATAGCGTCGGGTACCCCCATATATTACCTAATAAAGGTTTAACCCCCTTGATCCCCCCCCAGGTAACCCTTTCACCCCTATCACCACTGTCACTAAGCGATAATTTTTCTGATCGATGTCTTAGCGTCGGCGATGCTGATCGGTAGCCAGTAATTTTTTTTAGGTTCGCCGCAGGTTTTTATAGCGTCGGGTACCCCCATATATTACCTAATAAAGGTGTAACCCCCTTGATCACCCCCCAGGTAACCCTTTCACCCCCTAGCACCGCCGTCACTATGCGATCATTTTTCTGATCGATGTCTTAGCGTCGGTGATGCTGATCGGTAGCCAGTAATTTTTTTTAGGTTCGCCGCAGGTTTTTATAGCGTCAGGTACCCCCATATATTATCTAATAAAGGTTTAACCCCCTGATCGCCCCCCAGGTAACCCTTTCACCCCCTATCACCACTGTCGCTAAGCAATCGTTTTTATGATCGTTGTCTTAGTGTCGGTGATGCCGATAGGTAGCCAGTAATTTTTTTTTAGGTTCGCCGTCAGGTTTTTATATAGCGTCAGGTACCCCCATATATTACCTAATAAAGGTTTTAACCCCCTAATTGCCCCTAGTTAACCCTTTCACCAGTGATCATCATATAAGTGTTACGGGTGACACTGGTTAGTTAGTTTGCTTTTTATAGTGTCAGGGCACCCGCCGTATATAACCCAATAAAGGTTTAACCCCCTGATCGCCCGGCGGGTGATATCAGTTAGGTTTTAGCGTCAGAGAGGGTCTGCGTCACACCCCAGGCAGCGTCAGGTTAGTGCCAGTAGCGCTAACACCCACACGTGAAGCATACACCCCCCTTAGTGGTATAGTATCTGATCAGCTCAATATCTGATCTGATCAGATCTATACTAGCGTCCCCAGCAGTTTAGGGTTCCCAAAAACGCACTGTTAGTGGGATCAGCCCAGATACCTGCTAGCACCTGCGTTTTGCCCCTCCCTCCAGCCCAGGCCACCGAAGTGCAGTATCGATCGATCACTGTCACTTGCAAAACACAACACACATAACTGCAGCGTTCGCAGAGACAGGCCTGATCCCTGCGACTCCAGTGCTGTAGGAGGTAATTTCACCACCACAGTTAAAAAAAAAAAGCATATATGCCGAAGCATTGGGGCAGCAGGAGCGGAGGAGCGATTTTGCTCCTAATGCCGCGTATATACGGTCGAAATTCCGACGGAGGCTTGCCCGTGGAAAAGTCTGACCATGTGTACGCGGCATAACTTTTGCGAGAAGATGCCCCCATGCTTCGGCATATATAAATGGTGCATGTATGCCCATCATTAGAAGTGGGTGGATGAAGGGCGGTATTCTAATGGTGGGCATACCCACCGATCAATCTTTTTTTTTCGTTCAGCCAACAGGCTGCATGAAAAAAAAGATTACAATACATGTCCAACAAGGACCAGCAACGTACTGGTATGTTGCTGGACTTTGAATGTTTATACCAGAATGATGCCTGCGGGTTTAGGTATCATCTTGGTATCATTCTTTTCAGCCAGCGGCCGGCTTTCATGTAAAAGCAATCCTAGTGGCTAATTAGCCTCTGGACTGCTTTTACAAGCAGTGGGAGGGAATGTCCCCCCCCCCGGATATAAAAAGCGCCATTGGGAAATTGGGAAAGCATTTTATCACACCGATCTTGGTGTGGTCAGATGCTTTGAGGGCAGAGGAAAGATCTAGGGTCCAATAGACCCCAGTTTTTTCAAAAAAGAGTACCTGTCATTACCTATTGCTATCATAGGGGATATTTACATTCCCTGAGATAACAATAAAAGTGATAAAAATAAATAAATATGGAAGCAACAGTTTAAAAATAAAATAAAAAAGCAAAATTAATAAAAAAAAAAAAAAAAAAAAAGCACCCCTGTCCTGCCCTGCTCTTGCCCAATGGCGAACGCAAGCGTCGGTCTGGCGTCATATGTAAACAGCAATTGCACCATGCATGTGAGGTATCACCGCGAAGGTCAGATCGAGGGCAGTAATTTTAGCAGTAGACCTCCTCTGTAAATCTAACGGGGTAACCTGTAAATGCTTTTAAAGGCTTTTAAAAATGTATGTAGTTTGTCGCCAATGCGCGTTTGTGCGAAATTTTAAAGCATGTCGTGTTTGGTATCTATGTACTCGGCCTAAGATCATCTTTTTTATTTCATCAAACATTTGGGCAATATAGTGTGTTTTAGTGCATTAAAATTAAAAAAAGTGTATTTTTTCCCAAAAAATGCGTTTGAAAAATCGCTGCGCAAATACTGTGTAGAAAAAAAAAATGCAACACCCACCATTTTATTCTGTAGGGCCTTTGCTATAAAAATATATATAATGTTTGGGGGTTCAACATAATTTTCTTGCAAAAAAAAATATGTTTTCATGTAAACAAAAAGTGTCAAAAAGGGCTTTGTCTTCAAGTGGTTAGAAGAGTGGATGTAAGCTTCCTAATGTTGTGTATAAAATGCCAGAACAGTTCAAAACCCCCCCCCCCAAATGACCCCATTTTGGAAAGTAGACACCCCAAGCTATATACTGAGAGGCATGTCGAGTCCATGGAATATTTTATATGTTGACACAAGTTGCGGAAAAAATAAAAATTTTTTTTTTTTTTTTTGCACAAAGTTGTCACTAAATGATATATTGCTCAAACATGCCATGGGCATATGTGGAATTACACCCCAAAATACATTCTGTTGCTTCTCCTGAGTACGGGGATACCACATGTGTGAGACTTTTTGGGAGCCTAGCCGCGTACGGGACCCCAAAAACCAAGCACCGCCTTCAGGCTTTCTAAGGGTGTCAATTTTTGATTTCACTTCTCACTGCCTATCACAGTTTCGGAGGCCATGGAATGCCCAGATGGCACAAAACCCCCCCAAATGACCCCATTTTGGAAAGTAGACACCCCAAGCTATTTGCTGAGAGGTATTGTGAGTATTTTGCAGATCTCGCTTTTTGTCACAAAGTTTTGAAAATTGAAAAAAAAAAGAAAAAAAAACAATGTTCTTTCTTCATTTTCAAAAACAAATGAGAGCTGTAAAATACTCACCATGCCTCTCAGCAAACAGCTTGGGGTGTCTACTTTCCAAAATGGGGTCATTTGGGGGGGTTTTGTGCTATTTTGGCATTTTATGGCCTTCAAAACTGTGATAGGTAGTGAGGAGTGAAATCAAAAATTTGCACCCTTAGAAATCCTGGAGGCGGTGCTTGGTTTCCGGGGTCCCGTACGTGGCTAGGCTCCTAAAAAGTCCCACACATGTGGTATCCCCGTACTCAGGAGAAGCAGCAAAATGTATTTTGGGGTGCAATTCCACATATAACCATGGCATGTGTGAGCAATATATCATTTAGTGACAACTTTTTGTAATTTTTTTTTTTTTTTTTTTTGTCATTATTCAATCACTTGGGACAAAAAAAAAATATTCAATGGGCTCAACATGCCTCTCAGCAATTTCCTTGGGGTGTCTACTTTCTAAAATGGGGTCATTTGGGGGGGGGTTTGTACTGCCCTGTCATTTTAGCACCTCAAGAAATGAGATAGGCAGTCATAAATTAAAAGCTGTGTAAATTCCAGAAAATGTACCCTAGTTTGTAAACGCTATAACTTTTGCGCAAACCAATAAATATACGCTTATTGACTTTTTTTTACTAAAGACATGTGGCTGAATACATTTTGGCCTAAATGTATGACTAAAATTGAGTTTATTCGATTTTTCTTATAACAAAAAGTAGAAAATATCATTTTTTTTCCAAATTTTTGGTCTTTTTCCGTTTATATCGCAAACAATAAAAATCGCAGAGGCAATCAAATACCATTAAAAGAAAGCTCTATTTGTGGGAAGAAAAGGACGCAAATTTCGTTTGGGTACAACATTGCATGTCCGCACAATTTACAGTTAAAGCAGCGCAGTGCAAAATTCTGAATTCACCTCTGGTCCTCTAGCTACCAAATGGTCCGGGGCTTAAGTGGTTAACGTCGACGTAAAAATTTTTGCAAAAATTGTGGCCAACCGACTAAAACACATTATACTGTCTATCGTTCACCCCGATCAGACGGGATTTATATCAGGTAGGGAGGCCAGAGATAATTCCATCCGGGCCACGCAGCTCATTCAGTGGGCCCGCTCCCACCGCAACACTACCCCCTACCTCATTCTGTCCACGGACGCCGAAAAGGCCTTCGACAGAATAGACTGGTCGTACCTCAAGGCGGTTCTGGAAACCCTGGGATTAGGTCCTCACATGCTCCAATGGATTATGGCCCTCTACACGTCCCCCAGTGCGAAGGTCAAGGTTAACGGCCATCTGTCCTCTGGATTCCCCATACGGAATGGCACGAGGCAGGGGTGTCCCCTCTCCCCCCTCCTGTTCGCCTTAGTTCTGGAGCCTCTTCTTAGAACAGTACGGGCAAGTAAGGATATCAGAGGGGTGACAGTAGGGTCCACGGAACACAAACTCTCAGCCTATGCTGACGACGTGCTTTTTCACCTGACCAGCCCCCTTGTCTCGCTGCCAAACCTTATGAGAGAACTTACCATTTTTGGACAAATATCAAATTTTAAGATTAATTACACCAAACCTGAGGTCCTGCCCATCACCATACCCGAACCGCTGGCCATTAACTTACAGCAAGCTTTCCCATTCCGTTGGGCCAAATCCTCTATTAAGTATTTAGGAATTCAACTTACAGACCAATTTGGCACACTATACTCAGCCAATTTCCCTACTCTTCTGGGCACGGTGCGTAGAGACTTGCAAAACTGGACCAAGACCTCTTTCACGTGGCTAGGCAAAGTTAACATACTTAAAATGAATGTCCTCCCGAGGGTCCTTTTCTACCTGCAGATGTTGCCTATCCCCCTTCCCAAAAGCTTTTTCACACAGCTTCAAAGCCTAATGATTAGTTTCATATGGCAACATAAAAAACCCAGGCTGGCCGTGTCCCTACTGCAGAAACCTAAGGAGATGGGAGGTCTAGATCTCCCGGACATGCGTCGCTATTATAGAGCCATAGCTCTCCAACACATTCTCAACTGGCGCCACCATACCGGCTCCAAAATGTGGGTCTCCCTCGAGAAAAGCCTAGCAGGTCGCAACCTATCGTATGCACCTTGGCTGCCCCGGGAATACAGAGGGCTCTCACAGACAGCTTCTCCACTGACCACTCATGTCCTCCGTGTCTGGGACCGCACTAATGCTCTGTATGCCTTAGCACCCCCCGGCTCCCCGCTAACACCGCTGGGAGGATTCCTGTGGTTCCCTCCTGGGGAACAGGCAGCCTTTTTTGGATCCTGGGTCATGGATGGTAACTATAGCTGCGGCAAATTCTTGGATGGGGACGGGCTGATACCCCTAGACACCTTGAGGGACAGACATGGTCGATTCCCAATGGACTGGTGGAGGTACAAACAGCTCCATCACTTCATTGCGACCTGTGGTGCTTCTATAAGAAGGTTAGACACTCTTACCCCCATTGAACGGATGTTCGTGGAAGAGGAACCCACTCCCCATCTGATTTCCCAACTGTACCAGCTTCTGGGATCAGCTCCTGCTGACTCCAAACCAGCCTTTATGCGCGAATGGGAGCGAGACTTAGGAGTCGAGTTCTCAGCAGAGCAGCGGGCACACATGTATAGATTCGCGCACTCCAGCTCCATTGATTCCAAGACGCAGGAAACGAATTACAAACTGCTGACCCGTTGGTACCGTGTGCCTGCGGCATTATCTCGTATATACCCTTCAGTCACAGACCGCTGCTGGCGTGGATGTGGCCAGAAGGGTACTCTCCTCCATATTTGGTGGGATTGCCCAGTGATCAGGCCATTCTGGCTTGAAGTTCGCGACCATATCAAAGATGCCCTGCAGGTCGACATCCCGTTTTCCCCAACTCACTTTCTCCTGCACCTCCCTGCCCTTCCTCTGAGCCGCTACAAGAAAAGCGCACTCCCTCATCTCTTGAACGCTGCTAAACGGCTTATACCTCTCTACTGGAAACGCCCGCAGATTCCTTCTGTCACGGAATGGCTGAAGAAGGTAGAAGACATTAGGGAGGCGGAGGAGTGGGTGGCGAGGTGCAAGGACAGGAGTGACCATTTTGAGGGGATCTGGGCACAGTGGCAGGCTTATGCTACTGACCCGGACCCTATGCCATCTAGCCTGGATGTTGCGCTGCTGGAGTTAGCGGAGCCCTCACTGAAGCTGAAGAGACCTGCTAGTGGTGATGCGCATACCTGATTGTGCCCTCTCATACACCCTGCTTGCAGATATGTAATGTGTGCCCCTCTATCTCTCCCCCTCCACGGTCTATATGGCCAATATTGGAGACCTTATCCTATTGTGCACCACGTTCTTTGCAACCTGTTGTTCTGTTCCCCTTTAGTTGATTTATTTTTGTTAATTTCACAATGGTTAGAGAACTCAACTTGTAACCCTGGTGCCCCGACGGGACCTGCACTTGTGAGGGCCGCGGAGGGGGCGCGGGGGGTGTTCCCCCTAGATGGAGGTATGATGGAGGCTTTTTTTTTTAGCCCCCCTCCTGGGGGGGATGCCTCCCGGGCCCCCGCTGGCCTAGGGGCGGAATTGCGCCCCAACACATTGGCTGAGAGCTATAGCGAGGTGCAGGCCCCTGCTGGGATCACTGAGATAGCACTTTCAATATGCATTGCAATGATACCGTTTTTTTCTCTTTTTTTTATTTTTTTATTTTATTTTTTTTGTTTTGTTTTTGTTTTTGTCCCCTCTCCCTCTCCCCATTTCCCTTCCCATGCTTTCCCAGTTATGCTGTTTTTTGCTTTACTTCAACTCCAATGTTGTGGTACATGATTTAAAAACAAAAATATTAAAATAAAGATTATATAAAAAAAATAAAAGACCACATAGATGAGTTCTTGCTGGAAAAAAACTATTTAAGCAACAGACAGCATGGATTCATGAAAGACAGAAGTTGTCAGACAAACCTGATTTCTTTTTATGAAGAGGTAAGTAAAACCTTGGACAGAGGCGTGGCTGTGGACGTGGTATACTTGGATTTTGCAAAAGCGTTCAATACAGTTCCCCACACACGGCTCATGTGCAAGGTAAAGTCTACAGGCTTGGAAATATCAGTTTGTAAATGGATAGAAAACTGGCTAAAAGACAGAATTCAGAGAGTAGTGGTTAATGATTCTTACGCTGAATAGTCCAAGGTTATCAGTGGTGTACCCCAAGGTTCAGTGCTGGGACCCTTACTTTTTAATATGTTTATAAATGATATTGGGTCAGAGATCAAAAGTAACATTTCTGTCTTTGCAGATGACACCAAGCTATGCAGTGGAATAACGTCCTTACAGGATGTCGCCATTTTACAAGCCGACCTCAATGCTCTGTCTAATTGGGCGACTATGTGGCAGATGAGGTTTAATGTTGATAAATGTAAAGTTATGCACTTGGAGCTAGCCCGTATTGCTGTGTTTTCCTTGTGTGTTACACCAACAGGCATTTGCAGTACTTACAGCAGGCGTAGTGTGATTCCTGCAAAATATACTACTGAAGCTAACCCGTATTGCTGTGTTTTCCTAGTGTGTTACACCAACAGGCATTTGCAGCACTTACAGCAGGCGTAGTGTGATTCCTGCAAAATATACTTCTGAAGCTAGCCCGTATTGCTGTGTTTTCCTGGTGTGTTACACTAACAGGCATTTGCAGCACTTACAGCGGGCGGAGTGTGCCTCCTGCACATTATACACCTGAAGCTAGCCCGTATTGCTGTGTTTTCCTGGTGTGTTACACCAACAGGCATTTGCAGCACTTACAGCAGGCGTAGTGTGATTCCTGCAAAATATACTCCTGAAGCTAGGCCTTATTGCTGTGTTTTCCTTGTGTGTTACACCAACAGGCATTTGCAGCACTTACAGCAGGCGTAGTGTGATTCCTGCAAAATATACTTCTGAAGCTAGCCGTATTGCTGTGTTTTCCTGGTGTGTTACACCAACAGGCATTTGCAGCATTTACAGCGGGCGTAGTGTGCTTCCTGCAAAATATACTCCTGAAGCTAGGCCTTATTGCTGTTTTTCCCCATCTCCCTGCAGGCCATTAGAATGTCTGGAAGGAAAACAAGGAGAGGCAGACAGTCAGGAGCCAATAAAAGAGGGCAAGCAGGCTCTGTGTCTAGAGACAACAGTGCTGGTCGTGGACGCGGTGCATCGCCATCAGCACGTGGCCATGGGACACGCTTGTCCTTTTCGGCAGCTAGACGCGTTGAGCCGCATCATGCCGAAGACTTAGTAGAGTGGATGACCAAGCCCTTCTTATCCTCCTCATCCTCACACACCCAGGCTCAGGGTACTGGCAAAGCAGCTGCCAAAGCGTCCTCTTCCCTGGTATCAATGTCATCATCACTCACTCCTTCCCTAGACCCACCATGTCCTCCTGAGGAGTCCCCTGAACTGTTTGAGCACAGTGTTGGGTACATGCTCCAGGAGGATGCCCAGCGTTTTGAAGGGTCTGATGATGATACCCAGCTAGAGGAAGGAAGTAGCGTGAGAGCAGAGAGAGGGGATGCTCAAGAAGGACACCAATCTGGCAGTCATGTTCCAGCAGCTGCAGCATACTGCCAGATTGGCTCCAGTGATGAGGAAGGAGGGGATGATGAGGTCACTGACTCCACGTGGGTGCCTAATAGGAGAGAGGAGGATGAGGAGGCACATCTCCAACGAGGCAGGATGCCCTCGGGGGGCCAGCGTAAGGGCAGCACACCGACGGAATCACACCGCAGAGCTCCGCCTGTGCAGGGCACTGCCTCTGCCCGTTATTCAAAAAGTTCTTTGGTGTGGGCCTTTTTTGAGTCGAGTGCATCAGATCGCACAGCTGCTGTTTGCAACATATGTCTCAAGCGTATATGGCGTGGCCAAAACATCAGCCGCTTGGGCACCACATGCTTGACCAGACATATGTTGACCTGCCATGCAGCTCGTTGGCAAGCCTACCTTAAAGACCCACATCAAAGAACAAAGCGGACCTCTCCTTGCACCGCATCAGCTGGGATCTCCAACCCCACTATACCTTCAGTCCTCTCTGAAACCTGCACTGAGAGGAATGAAGGTGTAGAATTAGGTGTGTCACAGCCAAGTACTTGAGGGCACTCTGCTAGCAGTACACCGACGTCCGATTCTAGCAGGCAAATTTCCCTGCCCCAGCTGCTGGACCGTCGAAAGAAGTTCACTCCCAGCCATCCACATGCCCAGCGGTTGAATGCTAGCTTGGCTAAATTGCTAGCGCTTCAACTGCTGCCTTTTCAGTTGGTAGACTCGGCCCCCTTCCGTGAGTTTGTGCAATGTGCGGTTCCTCAGTGGCAGGTTCCCAAACGCCACTTTTTCTCACGGAAGGCGATTCCGGCTCTCTACCGGCATGTGGAAGGCAATGTCTTGGCCTCGCTGGACAGGGCGGTCAGCGGTAAGGTGCATATTACCGCTGACTCATGGTCCAGCAGGCATGGACAGGGACGTTACCTTTCTTTCACGGCCCATTGGGTCACTCTTTTGGCAGCTGGGAAGGATGCAGGACAAGGTGCAGTAGTGTTGGAGGTTGTTCCGCCGCCATGCCTCCAAAATGCTACTACTGGTTGTGACACACCTCTCTCCTCCACCCCCTCCTCTTCTTCTTCCTCCATGGCCTCTTCCTGTGCTTTGTCCTCGGAACCAGCGGTGCTCCGTAGGCGTTCAAGGGGCTACGCAAGTACGCAGGCAAAAAGATGCCATGCCGTCCTTACGCTGGTGTGTTTGGGGGACAGAAGCCACACTGGGGCAGAGGTTCTGTCTGCTCTGCAGGGGCAGGCCGAGAGGTGGTTGACGCCACACCAGCTTAAGGCAGGAATGGTGGTTTGCGACAATGGCACCAACCTCCTCTCCGCCCTCCGACAGGGACAACTGACCCATGTGCCCTGTGTGGCTCACATCCTTAACCTGGTGGTGCAGCGGTTCTTGGGCAGGTACCTGGGCTTACAGGATGTCCTGAGGCAGGCCAGGAAAGTCTGTGTGCATTTCCGCAGATCTTATAATGCCAGTGCTCGCCTGGCTGAGCTGCAAAAGGAGTTGAACCTGCCCAAGAACCGCCTTATATGTGACATGCCCACCAGGTGGAACTCAACGTTGGCCATGCTGCAGCGGCTGCACACGCAGCAGAGGGCCATCAATGAGTACCTGTGTGACTACGGCACCAGGACAGGGTCAGGGGAGCTCGGGTTTTTTTCACCACGCCAGTGGGGCATGATCAGGGATGCATGCACTGTCCTGGCACCATTTGAGGAGGCCACGAGGATGGTGAGCAGTGACAGTGCATGCATCAGTGACACTGTACCTCTTGTCCACCTGTTGGAACATACGCTGTGTGGAATAATGGACAGGGCACTAGAGGCAGAACAGAGGCAGGAAGAGGAAGACTTCCTTGCCTCTCAAGGCCCCCTTTACCCAGACAGTGTTCCTTCTGTCCTACCCATCGCACAGGAAGAGGAGGAGGAGGATTGTGTCAGCATGGAGGTGGAGCCTGGCACTCAGCATCATCAGCAGCAGTCTTTTAGGGATGATTTACAGTCCCAAGAAACCCGTGGACTTGTACGTGGCTGGGAGGAGGTGGCTGCGGATCATGTCATCCTTAGTGACCCAGAGGACTCCGGACCGAATGCCTCAGCTAACCTACGATGCATGGCCTCCCTGATCCTGCAAAGTCTGCGGAAGGATCCTCGTATTCTTCGGATCAAGGAGAGGGACCATTACTGGCTGGCCACTCTCCTTGATCCACGGTACAAGGGTAAGGTTGCGGACCTTATCTTACCGTCGCAGAGGGAGCAGAGGATGAGACAACTCCGGGAGGCCTTGCAGAAAGGTCTGTGCAACGCATTCCCAGAGACTGGCAGGTTACAAACTCCTGGTCCTGGACAACGAGTTGCTGAGGCTTCGGTCAGTCAAAGAAGGAGCGGTGGGGAAGGTGGCCGTCTGACCGATGCGTTCAGACAATTCTTTAGTCCGCAGCCCCAAGGTATGATCGTTCCAGCAACCATCGCCAGCATCTGATATACATGGTGCAGGAATACCTAGGGGCAAGGTCAGACTTTGACACCTTCCCCACCGAAAATCCTCTGGCTTACTGGGTCTTGAGGATGGATCACTGGCCAGAGCTTGCACAGTATGCAATTGAGCTACTGGCCTGTCCTGCATCCAGCGTTTTTTCAGAACGCACATTCAGTGCTGCTGGAGGATTTGTCACGGATCTCAGGGTGCGCCTGTCCACCGACTTGGTTGATCGACTGACTTTCATAAAGATGAACCAGTCTTGGATCACCACCAGCTACCAAACACCTGAAGCTGATATGACAGACTAATTTATTTTAAAATGTCACATCCCTTCAAGACTGATGCTGATTCTGATGCTGAGTGACTGTCCTGTTATGTTGACTGACTATCCTCCTCCTCCTCAATGATCCGATTGATGATGATAGCTTGGAAGAACATTTTTGTTTAACAGGGGCATGTAATTAAAACATTTTATGCAATGCTTTGCAGCAGGGCTCATTCCTGCACTCCAACTAGAGTATCTGGGAGAGGTTGCAGTGTCGTGGCACTAGCACCAGTGCCTAAGGCCCAATTTTTCAGCCCCTGTTTAACAGGGGCATGTAAATACAATTTTTAATGCAATGCTTTGCAGCAGGGCTCATTCCTGCACTCCAACTAGAGTATCTGGGAGAGGTTGCAGTGTCGTGGGACCAGCAAAAGTGCCTAAGGCCCAATTTTTCAGCCCCTGTTTAACAGGGGCGTGTAATTACAATTTTTGATGCAATACTTTGCAACAGGGCTCATTGCTGTGCTCCAAGTACAGTATCTGTGAGGGGTTGCAGTGTTGTGGCACCAGTGCCTAAGGCCCAATTTTTCTGCCCCTGTTTAACAGGGGCATGTAATTACAATTCTTGATCTAATAATTCACAGCAGGGCCCATTCCTGCGCCCACCAAGAGTAACTGTGAGGCCTTACAGTGTTGTGTCAACACCACCACCACCACCGAAGGCACAATTTTTCAGCCCCTGTTCAACAGGGGCATGCAATTACAATTCTTGATCTAATAATTCACAGCAGGGCCCATTCATGCGCCCACCAAGAATAACTGTGAGGGCTTACAGTGTTGTGTCAACACCACCACCACCAAAGGCCCAATTTTTCAGCCCCTGTTCAACAGGGGCATGCAATTACAATTCTTGATCTAATAATTCACAGCAGGGCCCATTCATGCGCCCACCAAGAGTAACTGTGAGGGCTTACAGTGTTGTGGCAACACCAACATGTAAGGGGCAAATTTCAGCAGAGTATATAGAGCAGGCCCCTACTTTCAAACATCCAACTTACAAACGACTCCTACTTGCAAACGGAAGGAGACAACAGGAAGTGAGAGGAAATCTACCCCTAGGAAGGGAAATTCTCTCCTGTAAGAGCTAATATGGGAAAAAGGTGTCTCCTCTCTACTGATGTTTTATCACCAATCCTTGTTTCAATAAAAACCCCACTTTTCAAAAACATTTGTCATTGGGATGGAAAGTGAGGTGAAATGTTCTGAACAGGGGCACAGACAGCAAAACAAATGTTACAGGGGTGATAACCCTTCCCTATGTTTTCCAAAAAGCTTAAAAATAGATTTTTTGGCTGGAGCTACACTTAAACAATGTACCTGTTCAAAATTACAAACAGATTCTACATAAGAACAAACCTACAGTCCCTGTCTTGTATGCACCGCCTGTATACGGCTGTTCAGAGTATATAGGGCCTTTTTTATTTTGTGTGCGGGGTTCCCCTTAATATCCATACAAGACCCAAAGGGGCTGGTAATGGGCTGGGGTAGGGGGTGGGGGGTTTGATGGGGTAGCTATGCCATTTTTCTTAAAGATTTCCATCCATATTACCGGGACCAGACATTACATTAAAGCCGCAAGCAGTTTTAAAATGCCTTTTTTTCCTTTAGAAATGTCATTTTGTGCAGGGACAGTTCTAAACACGGGAAACATGTGCCACTTCACAGGCATACTTTAGACACCCCCCAGGTACGTTATTTAAAGGAATATTTGACTTTTTTTTTTTCACTTTATGCATCATTAAAATGACTGCTCCCGAAAAACGGCCGTTTTTAAAACTTCTTTTTGCATTGATACATGTCCCCTGGTGCAGAACCCGGGTTCCCAAACCCTTTTTAGGACAATAACATGCATAATAGTCGTTATAATTAGCACTTTAGATTTCGGTCCGTTCGCGGGTTCTGGTGCGAACCGAACCCGGGGGTGTTCGGCTCATCCCTACTGAAGATGATAATGCGGAAGCCTGGGACTCGGTACCTTCGACTGGGTTCCGCATGAGGTGGAGGAATCCAAGGGGGCCCTAACGCCTTGGGTGCCCGTGTCTGAGACGAGGAGGCTGGTGAGCGGAACTTCTCCGGAGAGTCTGGCGCAGCATTTGCCGGTGACAGAGAGGCCTCCGGTAACTCTCTTGGACGGATGTCTTCCCTCTGACAGGGGCTGCGATAGCGAAGGTAATTCACGCTCTTGTTCTATATAGTCGGTGGCAGCGACTATACATCGTAACCATTGGTGACACCACAGTGGTTAGCTCTACTTAAAGGATTGTGCCTTGACCTAATCCTCACAAATACTGAAGTGTTCTATGGGTCTCAACCTGTCTGTGCTGTATGACTATTTATTGCTGGAAGAGAATAAATACGAGTTGGACCTTTTCAGAGTGTGGAACTCTAGTTACTGGGAGCAAAGGGGGTCATTTCGGAGAAAGGCTTTGACTCTGAAGCCTCGTACACACGACCGAGTTTCTCGTCCAAAACCGGCAAGAAAAGTGCCGCGTGAGCTTTTTTGTCGAGAAAACCGTTCGTGTGTATGGTTTTACGATGAGAAAATTGCCGTGAATCTCGACGAGAAAATAGAGAACCTGCTCTCTATTTTCTCGTCAGGATTCCAGATTTCCTCGTCGTGTTTCTCGTCGGCCTGTTTTGTGACGAGAAAATGGTTCGTGCGTATGCTTTTACGACTCTTCCAAAAGCGCGCATGCTCACAAGCAACTATGAGACGGGAGCGCATCTTCTGGTAAAACAAGCCTTCGTAATGGAGATAGCACATTCGTCACGCTCAAAATTTTTGCATCGTTTAAATGTTGTGCATTGAAATCTTCGTTAGAATGTGACATTAATCCAAACGAATGAACTTCTTTTGCTGCTGATATTCACACAGAGTTATGACTATCTTTTTTTAACCTTTTTCATGCTGCTCGTAAGAAGATTTATGTGTATTATATCGTGCAAGTTTTTAGGAATATTTAAAAATTTGTTATTTTTCTAACTGATGTTAATTGTAATTTTGCAATGTTTTGGTAGTGATCTCCCATTGAATCTTTTAATATATATGATTTCAATTTACACACTTTTTTGGGAAACACGATTTAGTTATTTTTTTGGGGGGTTGTTATCTGTCCTTTTTTTGTCAGTCAAGTGTATCTGCTTACTCCAAAGCTAGATTTTACATTTTTACAAATACACATAGTCAAGTATGAACTTAAAGAAAAATAAAATTTATTCATGTTTGAACTAAAATAAAGAGAAGGCAGCGCTGGAGAAGCTGCTGCCATTTGTGCATCCCAGGGACCCCAGAGCACACAGCAACCCTGTGTGGACACTAAAATTGGGAGCTTGAGAAGGCCAACATTTCTGAACACAATCTGATGCTGGCCTCCCAGAGGTCAGGAACAGCAGCAGGTGATATATATGTCCCAAGTGTGTGGTACTACAACAGGCTGCCTTCTGTCCGACCACAATGAAGCAAGGCCATCACTTCCTCGTCTTCCTGGCAACCTTCCCTGCAACCTTTCCTGAAGCCTTCCCTGCAGCCTTCCTTCTTCGTTTGGCTGGAGGCTGGGCCACTGGAGGGGTACTCCTGTCAGGAGGAGGAGGAGGTGGAGGAGAAGGGGGTGGCGCAGAAGAACAAGGTGGAGGTGGAGGAGAAGGGGGTGGGGCGGAAGAACAAGGTGGAGGTGGAGGAGAAGGGGGTGGGGCGGAAGAACAAGGTGGAGGTGGAGGAGAAGGGGGTGGGGCGGAAGAACAAGGTGGAGGTGGAGGAGAAGGGGGTGGGGTGGAAGAACAAGGTGGAGGTGGAGGAGAAGGGGGTGCGGCGGAAGAAGAATGTGGAGGTGGAGGAGGAGGTTGAGGTTGGGACAGTTGTGCCACCTCACAAATGGCGGTATTGGGGGTAATTTTTTCCATCACCCCCTTGTTGAGCAAGGTGATGAGCAGGGGCTCGCATAGGAGGCGTTGCTCCATGCTCATCACCTTGAACTTTGCCTCCACTAGGCCGGCAATGGCCTCTTCAGGGGATGTGGGCTCTTTGAGGGTGGCATGGGTATCTTTAATAAGGGCCATTGCTGCCTCACTGGTGGTCCTGTCCCTCCTGCCTCTTTTTGGAAGCCGGATGGGAGGCACCTGGGATCTGGTGCTTCTCCTTTGCCCTGCCACCTCCTGCCTGCCACTGGGCCCTGCCACCTCCTGGCTGCCACTGGGCCCTGCCACCTCCTGGCTGCCACTGGGCCCTTCCTCCTCCTGTCTGACAGTTTCCAGACCCTCCTCCTGGCTGATTTCATCCTGTGTATGAAAAAGGGACATAGTTTAATATGTTGGTTTAATCTTTGCATCAAACTTTATAAACATGATTGAAGCAATTAGAATGTAAATCCAGGAATCATTTTTTATAATTTACATCTACATCAGATTGACTATTTAGCACCCAAATAAGTGCAGACTAATGTCTCGAGAGCTTGATTTCACTTGTGGAACCCAAAATATTGTATGTTTCTCATCTTGACATATTTGTCAAACATTAATTTTATCCCAATACATTTTCATTTAATACTATACCTGGCTCCAGATGGCCAAATCAGGATCATCCAGGATGGCTGCCTCCTCTTGCTCCAGAGAAGGCTCAGGTTGGCTGTAGGGAAGTCTGGGGGGAAGAGTGGAGAGTGATGGCCTTGCCTCAATGTGGTCATCCAGGAAGGACATCCTGCTGTAGTACCACAAAATCGGGACATACACATCATCTGCTGCTGCTCCTGACCTCTGAGAAGCCAGGACCTTAGAGTGTTCAGTCCTGTAGGTGCCTCTCAAGCTCCCAATTTTAGTGTCCACTTGTTTTGCTGTGGCTGTGGGCACCTTGGTCTGCACAAATGGGAGCAGCTTCTCCAGCGCTGCTTTTCTCACTCCTCTTTTTATGGATGGGGTTTTTCGTCTCCCACAGAGCGGGCAGCTCCCTTACCCGGTCAATAAATTCCGCAAGGAACTCTTTGTCGCTAATAAAGACATTCATATTGTATCTGCAAGTTTAAGAAATAATACATAGCTAATGTGAGGCAAACAGTCTAACCTCCTTAACATCGTAGTCACCATATATATCCTACAACATTCTCAAAACAGTATAGGCCAACAATTTGTACAAGTCACAAAATCACATGCCTTCGTTCGCACGTCCGTCACTTGAACTCCTCTCTCCGCACACCGAACGTACTATAGTCACATGTGTGTTTGCTATATACACACCACGCATGTGTCAAAATTCGAACACGTCGCTCCGCACACGTCGCACGCCCATGACGTTCTAACTAGCATCTTTTCCCCGCCCCTTCTCTTTCGGCGTGCAGACAGATATGGCGGAATTACAGCAGGTGTCTGATAATTCCGCAACTAACGAGGAGGAGACAAGCCCGGAGACCGAGGAAACGTCACGATCAAGGAGGAGATTCAAGGCATCGAATATGTCTTTTGCGGAGATGGCGGAGATGGTGGACATCTTGCTCAAGTCTGATTATGACGCAAAGCATGGGCCGTATAGCAAACCAAATAGAAGGAAGGCCAAAATCCTCACTAAAGTCGTGAAGAGTCTGAAGACGAATTTCGGGGTGAAACGCTCAAATGAGCAGCTCAGAAAGAGGTGGTCAGACCTCAAACTGAGGGAGCCAGAGCAGTTAAGGAGCATTAAGAGAATGCTCGCTAAAAGTAAGTAAAATGTACACTTTTATGCTATTAATCCTTTTCTAAACTGACATGTTGCTGTTTTTTTTTTTGTTTTTCTTATTGGACTCCCTTCCAAAATGTTATATTTTGAACTTGGTTGGGCACAGTAATCGTTCGTAACGTTACAGACACTTCGTTCGGCCACTATCCGCTGTTTTGGATTATTTTACAGCCACAAAAGTAATTAGACATCTGCCATTTTTTGTGAAATTTGGGGCACAAAGTTTTAGGCTAGATGATGTGTTTGTAAAGAGAATGAAATGCAAACTTTTGTCAGTGTAAAGGAGAGGACACTCAGCAGCTGCTTCCACATCTGTACTTTGGAGCACTATAATGTGGGCCAACAGACCCGCCTTTTTTGGGTGTCCCACACAGGTGCTTCAGAGAATTTTTGTGTTGCCTACATGTCTAAAAAATGACAGACAAAGGTGAATACTAAGCATATTCTTGGTCAGAAATAATGCATTCATCTTTAACTTCCGCCCAAACACACACTTGTACCCCACTTCCAAACAATTTAGCCTGTTTTTTTGTTTAACATAGAGAATTTCTGTGTGATAACTCTACCTTTTGTTTGATTCTCATAGGGGAGAGAAGACTGGGAGGAGGACACTCCAGGGAGCACAAGAACCCCACAGCTTCACAACAACCCCAAACTCCCAAAGACCCACAAACGAAGGATGTAGAGGAAGTTGAGGTGGAGGAAGGAGAAGTGCAGGAAGGAGAGGTGGATGACGTTGTGGAACTGGTCACCACAACAGGTCAGTATCTGTCACCACAGCTTCAGGTAAGAGAGGTAGGCCTGCAGAGTTATAATACCTTTTTATTTTGTTTTTAGGGGATGTGAATGTTGGGGTGAAGGATAGTACAGGTTTCTCTGCTGACATTGCCCTCCGCCTCATCCAGCAAGTGATGGAATGTAGCACGGAACTGGACAAAATTAAAGAAAGAATACATGTGATGGATCAAACATTTAAAGACATTCTCGATGTATTGGGGAGAATTCAATAAGGCATCCCAACCCCCTTTTTTCTCATGTTTGTTCTTCAACTTTTAAAAAACTTTTTGACAATCAAACCAGCCAAAAATTGAATATGCACACAGTGTGTCAACATGTGCTATCTGCCATCAGGGGATATCCATGTACGTCTTTTGGGGGCGCAACCCCTTCCTCGTATCTAAAGTAGGTGAACTGAGGAAGGGGTTGCACCCCCAAAACACGTCCATTGATCACCCCTGATGGCAGATAGCACATGTTGACAATAGGGATCAGGAGTCTAAAATCCCTATAGGAAAATAATCCCAATTGTGTGCATATTCAATTTTTGGCTGGGCAAGGGGTGGCAGGACCCCATATTAGGACGGGCACATAGAGACATATAGTTTGTGTAAGTGAATGTCTCAGATTGCTCCAAGGTATCCAATTTTGTAATTTTTGGAATGCAACTGTTGTTTTTGTATTTTCCTAAGAAAACAATTGCCGGTTTGTGGCCAGGCAAACAAAAAATGTAAAAATAAAAAAAAAAAGGTGTGTGAATTTGCACATAGTAAAAGATTTGAACACAAACAACGTGCAGCTTCTTTTTCTAATATGCTCTAACCTTATTTGGTAAATTTTTTAAGGTTACATAGTGAAATGGTTGGTATTTACTAAAGGAAAATACACTTGGCACTACAAATGCACTAAGACAAACTAGGAGACAGGAAACCAAGAAAAGGTAGAAGTTTAGATTTTTATTTGGATTGTTAGACAGCAATCTTTAGACATAGCCTGGCATAGGAATTGCCCCCCTACCTGTGAAATAGTCCATGTATTTGTCCCGAACCTCACGGGCATTTTGGGGGGGCAAGCCAGCACGGGCAGATTCCAGGCCCGGCAGGGGATTATCAGGGGAAAGTCCAGCCTCTGGCAAAACTGAGGCCATATATGAATTTGATTTGCGGCAAAGAAAATTGTGTAGCACACAGCAGCATAACACTACATAGTTTATTTTGTAGTCCGCCAAGTGGATGGGAGTCCTAAAAAGGCGGAACCGGCTGGCCATTATGCCGAAGGCATTTTCAACGACTCTTCGGCCCCTGGCCAGCCGGTAATTGAACACCCTCTTCTCTGGGGTCAGGGTCCTCTGAGGAAATGGCCTCATAAGATGTGGTCCGAGCCCGAAGGCTTCATCAGCCAAAAAAACAAAGGGGAGTCCTTCAATATTCCCTGCATCCGGTGGCAATGCAAGGTCGTCACTCTGGAGACGGAGGGCAAACTCTGTCTGGATGAAGGATCCCCCATCGGACATCCGGCCATTCTTCCCTACATCAACATAGAGGAATTCATACCGTGCTGACACCACCGCCATCAGCACAATGCTATGAAACCCCTTGTAGTTGTAGTAGTAGGACCCAGAACGGGGTGGCGGCACGATGCGGACGTGCTTCCAGTCTATAGCACCACCGCAGTTGGGGAAGTCCCACCGCGTGGAAAACTCCGATGCCACAGTCTGCCATTCCTGTGGCGTGGAAGGAAGCTGTGGAGTCAAACAAGATGAAAAAATATTAGAATACACAAATCAAACATTACAAGTATATTCTAAGAAAATACATTAGAGGCCAACATCAAGCAAAGTCTACGTTTATTAAGGTGTTTTAAATAAGTATAATGGAAGGCTCATGTATCATATTCATCACCCCCTATGATGGTCCATTAATAAATTATAATGGGGAGGGGAGGGGGGAGATGTGTTTGGCCACAGGATAGCATTGCAGTGGCGGTGCGTCCAGAGTGGGCGCTGGAGCACTGCCCCCTCTCTCCTGTGCCCATCACTCAGAACAATACATAGGTTTATGCCTTGCATTAACCTATGTATTGTCTATGCCGCCCACTATTCAGGTGGATGGCCCCCTGTTAAGCGACCGACATATGAAGAACTGCGGCATTTATGGGCTTAAAATTGCATATCAGAAACAGTAAGGAAAATTGTCTTGCACATTACAGCCTGAGGGATGTAATTGACTGCAGAAAAGTTAAATAGGGGACGCAGGGGGGGGGGGGGGCATTCCTTGGGTAAACACTGACAGGCTGCTCTGCCAATCATGTTCACCAAGTCTGTTTAATGGTAACATGATTGGCTGATGCAACATCAAGGGAAGGAGAAGACATCAAGGACAGAAGAAGGATGGCGCTGACCACAAGAAGGTAAGTGCAGGGCTAGGGGGGAACTGGCTGCATTGGAGGGGACAAAATGGCTGCATTAGAGGGAACAAAATGGCTGCATTGGAGGGGACAAAATGGCTGCATTGGAGGGGACAAATGGGGGCGTTTAATAGGCACCAGAGCAAAAAAGGAGGAAGTATATTTCCTAAATTGGGGTTTGAACCCCCAAACATTTGGAGCAACAGGCGCCCCGCTGGAAAGGTTAGTGAAGGGAAATATGCGTGGAGGAGAAAAAAGGGGCAATCTAAAGCTTCCAGCATGCATGGGGACAAAGGGGACATTCTCAGCATATTACAATCATGGTAATTAGGGAAGGATGAAAGAAATACAATACATTAGCATACATGTAATACATAAAATGTGATGTTAAAGGAGAAAACTTACCCTAATATAGTCCTCCTGCAGGACTTGTATAATGGCAGAACAGGTGTCTGGGATTATGAGGCCCAGAGCCTGGGGGGAGATGCCTGTCGTGAACTTCAAGTCCTGAAGACTTCTCCCTGTCGCCAGGTACCGTAAGGTGGCGATGAGCCTCTGCTCAGCACTGATGGCTTCCCGCATAACGGTGTCCTTCCTGGTAATATAGGGGGACACCAAAGCCAACAGTTCCTGAAAAACGGGGTCAGACATCCGCAGAAAATTCCTGTAGTCCTCAGGATTATTCTCGACGATCTCCCGCAGCAGAGGCATGTGGCAGAATTGGTCCCGCTGGAGCAACCAATTCTTGGTCCATGAACTCCTCCTCACACCATTCATGGACTGGTCTTGGTCCAAAACAAGCAGACCAACACCAAGCGCACGCACAGCACGAACTCGACGACGAGAACGTCCAGGCGACATGGCTAGGAAACGGTCGTCTTATCAGAACGTACAGAACAGAACGCACTTTAGAACAGCAAGGCCTATGAATAACGAACTGAAAATCAGAAACGAACAGGCAAGAACGCACTGTAAAACAGATACGACCTGCCTAGACGCCCTGAAAGTCAAGATACGAACCCACAAGCACAAACTGAACCGCAGAAAACGATCTGAAAAGTACGAAGACTGAAAAGCGCGAATCGTCTCTTCCCAAACTTTTACTTCACACGCGGTAACACGAGATCAGCAAAAGCAGCCCAAGGGGTGGCGCCAAGAAAAAAGATCTTCCCCTTTATAGTGCCGTCGTACGTGATGGACGTGACCGCGGAGAACAACGAGGAAATTGGGAAATGTCTGTGTGTACGCATGGAAAGCTTGACGAGAAAATCGACAAGCTTAACAAGAATCTCGTCGAAAAAAACTACGTGTTTTTTACGACGAGAAACTCGGTCGTGTGTACGAGGCTTGAGACATACATACAAGACCCGATAGTTCTGGCTTTCACCTCTACACCCTCTGGAGGACATGGGCCATGGTGTATCGCATCCCTCCCCCCAGTACTAACCCCTAGACGAGACAAACAAGCTGAGAATGAGAAGGGGTGAGAGGGGTGAGGTCGCTACAGTAAGCTATTACAGGTTTAGCTGACTTTGCAGTATATGAGCGGCAGTTTTTGTATTGGATTTCGGTTTTAGGTGAAAACTCTACTTTACACTGAATTTTGATAGATTGTAAGACTAACTTTAACTGAGTTTTTGTACAGTGGTGTGTGTTTTTATGTTTAAATATTTGGGACTTTCCCAGAAGGCAATTCATTGTTTTTGAAGCTTGTACTGTATAGCCATCTTTTGGCATGAGTTTGTATTTGAGTTTCAACTTGTGGTTTGACTTCCAGGGGATGTTTGGGTCAGGGGGGATTCCCTCCCATTTGCAAAAAAAGGGGTTTGTTCCATAATTTCCTTGACAAGGTTTTTTTTAAATTGTTGAAATATGATGTTTAGCCATGGATTTTTTTGGTGTCTTGATAGACAAGGCGATGGGGCTAGGCTTCCCCCCTCCCCCTCCCTCTTCCTGAACGTTGATATGTAAATAAACCAGTTTGTTTTTTTTGAGAGCTGAGCATGCCATATGACGTTCTTTTCAGCATTTATGTATCAGCAGGAAGTTGGTGGGAGGAGCTTGGGGTTTTCTGAAAAGTGGGCAGTGAGATTTGTGCTTGGAAGGAAAATGGAAAGCATTTTGGCGTTTAAAAGTGTTTTATATTTTGTTCCAGTTTTGTACTGTAATACAGTTATGGGTAGGGAGCAAACAGGGGGGCATCACCATTATTGTTGTAACATCTAGATGCAGGTAGAAAGAAGCCATAATATTGTTTTGAATAGTGGAGGATTTCATGGTGCTTTGTAGTTCGTCTGGCAAACATGTTTAGAAGGCTGTATATCGTGAGACAGGTCGGGCCGTGTAAAATAATCGGAATTCCTGTGGGCAATTGTATTAGCATAAACGTGAGGAGTAGTACGCTAACAGCCCTGCTCAGTCCAAGTAGAATAACCTGGATGCAGGGGTTGATTATGGTAAACCATAACCGCTCTGAAAATAAAGCGCAGGATTCTCTGGACGCAGAGTTCCCCAAAAAAAGCGATTTGAATCGTCATGGGCAAATGTGCCGTCCATGCAGTGCACCAGTCAGACAACTGCACAGCACATGAGGTCTGGGTTTGGGGCTTCGGACATGAGACCCCTTAAAGGATGACATATCTGGTCAGAGGGTACAGTGAGGCGTATTCCTTTGGAAGGTACTTTTGCTGGAGGTACGAGACTTCAGAATAAAGGTACCTTGGATGTAGTTCAGCTGTGGCTTCAGAAATCAGTAATGATGAGTGTTGATGGAGGTGTAGTACACGCTTTTGTGATTCTCAGAGGAGGAACGGTGGTTAAATTCTTTCGCCCGTTAGTTTGAACTTTGTATGGCTGGTCCATGCAAAGTTTTTGAGCTACTCATGTTTTTCCTATTGTATTTTATTCTATTGCTGAAAGAGTGAAGGTAGAATTCTGGCTGTTTTTGTTTTTTTTTCATTTTTGGTTTTGGAAACTATGAAGTATCTCCCCCACATTTGTATTGGAATGTTTGTATGTAGTAACGTGAATATGTTCGAACTTACCGCGGCGATCCTCCAATGCGTCGCGGCTGTTGTATTTTTGTAGGAACGGGAAAAGTAAGGGTTACAGAGGGTTTTCATTGAATCGGTTTTGAAAGAATGTCATTGACAATTTACCAATGTACAGGAATGTCATTATTGTTTACCATTCTTTGCAGGTTAAATATGAAGGATAGAGAAATGATTTTGCTTAGAAGTATTTTTCAGGTCCAAGGAGTTTGTACATAGAGAGCAGGTGTATGTAGACAGCTGTACATATGGATAAATACGAGTCTAAGGAGGTAAAAGTATCATGGGCTATTTCATTGTTTCCTTTTTCCTGCACCACGCATTTCTTCCTTCAGTCTGTAATGAGGAAGGAAATGGGGGGAGAAGTGATCAATGTAAGAATGACTGTTTTTTTCAAACAAATAACGTTAAACTCTGTAATTTCTTTGATAGAATTTGAATCGGCGAGCAGCAGTCTGGGGAAGTAGTTATCCCAGATGCTAAAAACCTTTTGTCAATGGTTCCAGGTATTGTAAGCCACGCACAGGTTATGCAGTGACCACAGTCCCAATGTCTGGGTTATTGTCATATGAGGGTTGTTTGGAGGTCAATCAAAACCAGGGTCGTACTTTCCTCATTAGCTGTCACTTATATTCTCGGCTGATGGGGTGGGTGCGATCGTTGTGACATGAACTTCAAAATGTCCACCACAGGGTTCACGAGTCCCTCCTGGACCCTGACACAATAACCAGTTTACATTCTTTCCAACCAGGTGACTTTGTCGTTGTAAAGAAGCTTGAAGGATGAGACCACGCCAGCCACTGCAAGAAGCGACTCAACCACACCAAAGGACTGAGTAGTATCTTCGTTTATTTATATATTTTTTTTGTTTAGTAAATTTTAGCAAGGGTAACGATGAAAAGCATCCCAAGTTATTATTTAAAGTGTATTTCCTGACTAGCTCAGAAAGCGAACAGGACCGATTGCTAGGTCTGTTTTGAGTCTCCACCGAGTTTTAGTACCCCAGCGATGACAGCGGTACATGCCATTTATGATGTTATTATCGGTATGAGGAGTTTTGACAAACTAGTGAAGGCTCCAAACAGACACTTGTCAATGGAATCTAACGATGCATTTTTAGAGGGTAAAATTGGTTATAGTTTTAATAGCTCTGTCTCTTGTCGGTTTGGGTATCTAGGTAGCCCACAAGTGTGTTTTAACTTTAGTTTGGTGCTTATGCGGATCTGCAGCTTATAAGGTAATTCCCCCAATGCAAGAGGTTCATGCGTGATGGTGAAGCTGTCCCAGCATCTTATGTCGCGGCCGATCGCGAGGATCTAATGGCGCGAGAAATTAAGAATGGCAGGGACAGCTAGAAGGGAATTGTTCACCAACCCCGACCAGGTCTGGGCATGGTTTCCTGGATTTACAAGGTGGGGGGGGCTCGAGCTTAGGATACGATTGAACAATTCTCATCCATTAAGGATAGGATTCTTCATGTAACTGTTGAAACCAGAGCTATAGCTAGTGAAGGTTGAGAGCCCTTTTACGGGTCTGGGAATCTTTGGGGATCTAATTTAAATTTTACAGCGGATCGTGGTTAAAGGAAGTGGGAATATATATACTCGTCGTTTTTATTTCTATTCTTTCTATGTTGTGATGAGGTTGTGATGAGGCTCCTGTTGCCTGATTGGACGCGTGACCAGAGCTTTCTTGATGAGACGCCCCGAAGCCAGACCCACGTACAAGACACAGAGGATCACAGACGGATCAGCGATTACTACAGCTCACCATGTCGTGTCCTCCTTATAAGTCATGCTCCTGAAGATTTATGGACTCGTATGGACTGTAAATGACTGACTAATTTCCAGGTGTAAGAAGGCATCGAAATACACGTGGGAGCATATGACAAAAAAGGGAGGACTGTTGTGGAAAATTTTATGAAGATGTATTTAATATGTATTGTCTAGGGATGAGCTCGGTGTTCGAGTCGAACATACGTTCGACTCGAACATCGGCTGTTCGATCGTTCGGCAAACATCGAACGATTTGGGCCGTTGGCGCCAAATTCGAGTGACGCGAACGGCCCACAATACACTGCGTCATCGCAGTGCCATCCCGGCGCTGTGATTGGCCAAGCATGCACTGTGACCCCGCATGCTTGGCCAATCACAGCGCCGGCAGCTAGGAGAGCCATAATTAGCCACAGGCAGGTTGCCTGTGCCAATTATAGCTCAGGGGGTTTAGCACACGCCCCACACTATAAAAGGCCGCCAGCGCGGCGGCCTTGTGTAATGTGTTCCAGCGCAGGGAAAGAAAAGGATAGGCAGGCACAGTGTGATATTCTTTGTGCTATTCTTGTGTGCAGGGAGAGAGAAGGATAGGCAGGCACAGTGTGATATTCTTTGTGCTATTCTTGTGTGCAGGGAGAGAGAAGGATAGGCAGGGAGAGTGTCAGTGTCATATTCTTTGCTAAACCTTGTGTGCAGGGAGAGAGAAGGATAGGCAGGGGACAGTGTCAGTGTCATATTCTTTGCTAAACCTTGTGTGCTGGGAGAGAGAAGGATAGGCAGGGAGAGTGTTAGTGTCATATTCTTTGCTAAACCTTGTTTGCAGGGAGAGAGAAGGATAGGCAGGGGACAGTGTCAGTGTCATATTCTTTGCTAAACCTTGTGTGCAGGGAGAGAGAAGGAAAGGCAGGGGACAGTGTCAGTGTCATATTCTTTACTAAACCTTGTGTGCAGGGGGAGAGAAGGATAGGCAGGGAGAGTGTCAGTGTCATATTCTTTGATAAACCTTGTGTGCAGGGAGAGAGAAGGATAGGCAGGGGACAGTGTCAGTGTCATTGTTGCTAAGCCTCCTGCACATTATACACCTGAAGCTAGCCCGTATTGCTGTGTTTTCCTGGTGTGTTACACCAACAGGCATTTGCAGCACTTACAGCGGGCGGAGTGTGATTCCTGCAAAATATACTCCTGAAGCTAGCCCGTATTGCTGTGTTTTCCTGGTGTGTTACACCAACAGGCATTTGCAGCACTTACAGCAGGTGTAGTGTGATTCCTGCAAAATATACTCCTAAAGCTATCCCGTATTGCTGTGTTTTCCTGGTGTGTTACACCAACAGGCATTTGCAGCCCTTACAGCAGGCGTAGTGTGATTCCTGCAAAATATACTCCTGAAGCTACGCCTTATTGCTCTGTTTTCCTAGTGTGTTACACCAACAGGCATTTGCAGCACTTACAGCAGGCGTAGTGTGATTCCTGCAAAATATACACCTGAAGCTAGCCCGTATTGCTGTGTTTTCCTGGTGTGTTACACCAATAGGGATGAGCTCGGTGTTCGACTCGAACATCGGCTGTTCGACGAACATCGAACGATTTGGGCCGTTCGCGCCAAATTCGAGTGACGCGAACGGCCCACAATACATGCATACATGCAGGTATGGACAGGGACGTTACCTTTCTTTCACGGCCCATTGGGTCACTCTTGGCATCTGGGAAGGATGCAGGACAAGGTGCAGTAGTGTTGGAGGTTGTTCCGCCGCCACGCCTCCAAAATGCTACTACTGGTTGTGACACACCTCTCTCCTCCACTCCGTCCTCTTCTTCTTCCTCCATGGCCTCTTCCTGTGCTTTGTCCTCGGAACCAGTGGTGCTCCGTAGGCGTTCAAGGGGCTACGCATGTACGCAGGCAAAAAGCTGCCATGCCGTGCTTGCGCTGGTGTGTTTGGGGGACAGGAGCCACACTGGGGCAGAGGTTCTGTCTGCTCTGCAGGGGCAGGCCGAGAGGTGGTTGACGTCACGCCAGCTTAAGCCAGTAATGGTGGTTTGCGACAATGGCACCAACCTCCTCTCCGCCCTCCGACATGGACAACTGGCCCATGTGCCCTGTGTGGCTCACGTCCGTAACCTGGTGGTGCAGCGGTTCTTGGGCAGGTACCCGGGCTTACAGGATGTCCTGAGGCAGGCCAGGAAAGTCTGTGTGCATTTCTGCAGATCTTATAATGCCAGTGCTCGCCTGGCTGAGCTGCAAAAGGAGTTGAACCTGCCCAAGAACCGCCTTATATGTGACATGCCCACCAGGTGGAACTCAACGTTGGCCATGCTGCAGCGGCTGCACACGCAGCAGAGGGCCATCAATGAGTACCTGTGCGACTACGGCACCAGGACAGGGTCAGGGGAGCTCGGGTTTTTTTCACCACGCCAGTGGGGCATGATCAGGGATGCATGCACTGTCCTGGCACCATTTGAGGAGGCCACGAGGATGGTGAGCAGTGACAGTGCATGCATCAGTGACACTGTACCTCTTGTCCACCTGTTGGAACATACGCTGCGTGGAATAATGGACAGGGCACTTGAGGCAGAACAGAGGCAGGAAGAGGAGGACTTCCTTGCCTCTCAAGGCCCCCTTTACCCAGACAGTGTTCCTTCTGTCCCACCCATCGCACAGGAAGAGGAGGAGGAGGAGGATTGTGTCAGCATGGAGGTGGAGCCTGGCACTCAGCATCATCAGCAGCAGTATTTTAGGGATGATTTACAGTCCCAAGAAACCCGTGGACTTGTACGTGGCTGGGAGGAGGTGGCTGCGGATCATGTCGTCCTTAGTGACCCAGAGGACTCCGGACCGAATGCCTCAGCTAACCTACGCTGCATGGCCTCCCTGATCCTGCAAAGTCTGCGGAACGATCCTCGTATTCTTCGGATCAAGGAGAGGGACCATTACTGGCTGGCCACTCTCCTTGATCCACGCTACAAGGGTAAGGTTGCGGACCTTATCTTACCGTCGCAGAGGGAGCAGAGGATGAGACAACTCCGGGAGGCCTTGCAGAAAGGTCTGTGCAACGCGTTCCCAGAGACTGGGAGGTTACAAACTCCTGGTCCTGGAAAAGGAGTAGCAGAGGCATCGGACAGTAAAAGAAGGAGCGGTGGGGAAGGTGGCCGTCCGACCGAAGCGTTCAGACAATTCTTTAGTCCGCAGCCCCAAGGTATGATCGGTTCCAGCAACCATCGCCAGCGTCTGATATACATGGTGCAGGAATACCTAGGGGCAAGGTCAGACTTGGACACCTTCCCCACCGAAAATCCTCTGGCTTACTGGGTCTTGAGGATGGATCACTGGGCAGAGCTTGCACAGTATGCAATTGAGCTACTGGCCTGTCCTGCATCCAGCGTTCTTTCAGAACGCACATTCAGTGCTGCTGGAGGATTTGTCACGGATCACAGGGCGCGCCTGTCCACCGACTCGGTTGATCGACTGACCTTCATAAAGATGAACCTGTCTTGGATCACCACCAGCTACCAAACACCTGAAGCTGATATAACAGACTAATTTATTTTCAAATGTCACATCCCTTCAAGACTGATGCTGATGCTGAGAGACTGTCCTGTTATGTTGACTGACTATCCTCCTCCTCCTCAATGATCCGATTGATGATGATAGCTTGGAAGAACATTTTTGTTTCTGGGTGCCGCCACCAGTGGCTAAGGCCCAATTTTTCAGCCCCTGTTTAACAGGGGCATGTAATTACAATTTTTTATGCAATGCTTGGCAGCAGGGCTCATTCCTGCACTCAACTAGAGTATCTGGGAGAGGTTGCAGTGTCGTGGCACCAGCACCAGTGCCTAAGGCCCAATTTTTCAGCCCCTGTTTAACAGGGGCGTGTTATTACAATTTTTTATGCAATGCTTTGCAGCAGGGCTCATTTCTGCACTCCAACTAGAGTATCTGGGAGAGGTTGCAGTGTCGTGGCACCAGCACCAGTGCCTAAGGCCCAATTTTTATGCCCCTGTTTAACAGGGGCGTGTAATTACAATTTTTGATGCAATACTTTGCAACAGGGCTCATTGCTGTGCTCCAAGTACAGTATCTGTGAGGGGTTGCAGTGTTGTGGCACCAGTGCCTAAGGCCCAATTTTTCTGCCCCTGTTTAACAGGGGCATGTAATTACAATTCTTGATCTAATAATTCACAGCAGGGCCCATTCATGCGCCCACCAAGAGTAACTGTGAGTGCTCACAGTGTTGTGGCAACACCAACATGTAAGGGGCAAATTTCAGCTGAGTAAATACGGCAGGCCCCTACTTTCAAACATCCAACTTACAAACGACTCCTCCTTGCAAACGGAAGGATACAACAGGAAGTGAGAGGAAATCTACCCCTAGGAAGGGAAATTCTCTCCTGTAAGAGATAATATGGGAAAAAAAGTGTCTCCTCTCCACTGATGCTTTATCACCAATTCTTGTTTCAATAAAAACCCCAAATTTTCAAAAAACATTTGTCATTAGGACGGAAAGTGAGGTGAAGTGTTCTGAACAGGTGCACACTGCACAGACAGCAAAACAAATGTTACAGGGGTGATAACCCTTCCCTATGTTTTCCAAAAAGCTTAAAAATAGATTTTTTGGCTGGAGCTACACTTAAACAATGTACCTGTTCAAAATTACAAACATATTCTACATAAGAACAAACCTACAGTCCCTGTCTTGTATGCACCGCCTGTATACGGCTGTTCAGAGTATATAGGGCCTTTTTTATTTTGTGTGCGGGGTTCCCCTTAATATCCATACAAGACCCAAAGGGGCTGGTAATGGGCTGGGGTAGGGGGGGGGGGTGTGATGGGGTAGCTATGCCATTTTTCTTAAAGATTTTCATCCATATTACCGGGACCAGACATTACATTAAAGCCGCAAGCAGTTTTAAATGGCTTTTTTTCCTTTAGAAATGTAATTTTGTGCAGGGACAGTTCTAAACACGGGAAACACGTGGCACTTCACAAGCATACTTTAGACACCCCCCAGGTACGATATTTAACCACTTCCCGCCCCGTCAATAGCAGATTGACGTCCGGGAAGTGGTTCTGTTATCCACACTGGACGTCATATGACGTCCTGCGGGATAACAGCCGCCGCGCGCCCGGGGGGGCGCGCATCGCGGCGATCAGTGGAGCGGTGGGTCAGTCTGACCCACCGCTACACTGATCTCGGTAAAAAGCCTCCGTCGGAAGCTTTTTACCATGTGATCAGCCGTGTCGAATCATGGCTGATCAGGAAGTAAACAAGAAGAGCCGTTGATCGGCTCTTCCTCACTCGCGTCTGACAGACGCGAGTAGAGGAGAGCCGATCGGCGGCTCTCCTGACAGGGGGGGTTCGCGCTGATTGTTTATCAGCGCAGCCCCCCCTCGGATACCCACACTAGACCACCAGGGAAGCCCCCCAGGACCACCAGGGAAGCCCCAATCATGTGGATGGCTCCCATGGCCATCCACATGTAGTAAAAATAAAAAAATAAAATAAAAACCATTAAAAAAATATGCCAATCAGTGCCCACAAATGGGCACTGACTGGCACTTTCACAATGTGTGGTGGCTGGCATTGCTGGGCACCAGTGCCACCAATGCCACCTACTAGTGTTCATCAGTGCCCCCTATCAGTGCCCATCTGTGCCAATCTGTGCCCACCTATCAGTGCCCGTTCATGCCACCTATCAGTGCCACCCATAAGTGCCCATCAGTGCCGCCTATGAGTGCCAATCAGTGCCGCCTATGAGTGCCAATCAGTGCCGCCTATGAGTGCCAATCAGTGCCACCTATGAGTGCCAATCAGTGCCGCATACCAGTGCCACATATCAGTGCCCATCAGTGCCGCCTATCAGTGCCCATCATCAGTGCCCATCAGTGCCACCTCATCGGTGCCCATCAGTGTCGCCTTATCAGTGCCCTTCAGTGCCGCCTTATCAGTGCCCGTCATTGAAGTAGAAAAGGTACTTATTTACAAAAAAAAATTAACAGAAACAAAGAAAAACTTAGTTTTTTTTTTTAATTTTCGCTCTTTTTTTTATTTGTTGTGCAAAAAATAAAAATCGCAGAGGCGATCAAATACCACCGAAAGAAAGCTCTATTTGTGGGAACAAAATGATAAAAAATTTGTTTGGGTACAGTGTAGCATGACCGCGCAATTGTCATTCAAATTGCGACAGCGCTGAAAGCTCAAAATTGGCTTGGGCAGGAAGCTGTATAAGTGCATGGTATTGAAGTGGTTAAAGGAATATTTGACTTTTTTTTTTTCACTTTATGCATCATTAAAATGACTGCTACCGAAAAACGGCCGTTTTTAAAACTTCTTTTTGCATTGATACATGTCCCCTGGTGCAGAACCCGGGTTCCCAAACCCTTTTTAGGACAATAACATGCATAATAGTCGTTATAATTAGCACTTTAGATTTAGAACGTTCGCATCTATTGTATTTAATAGGGTTCTAACGTTCGTGCGAACTTTCGGTCCGTTCGCGGGTTCTGGTGCGAACCGAACCCGGGGGTGTTCGGCTCATCCCTAGTATTGTCATAGTGTCACCCAGTGTTAGTACTTCCTCTAAAGAGCTGACTGGGACAGTCTGAGGCTGGTTGAATCCCGTCTGGTAGTGGAAAACGTCTTGAGGTTGGAGTGTGATGTTTGCAGCATGCGGATATGCTTGCCGACGAGGGGCCCTCTGTGCATTAGCAGGGACGATCGTTGAGGAGGGGATATGCTCGCTCTGCAACGACATCATTGGTTATATTCAGATGTGCGCTCTTGTCTCGGCGGTGTGTTGATCAGCATTGGTCCGGATTCGTAGCGCGCGCCTGCAGATAGCCTCCCACAAGCAATAATAGTATAATCTGAATATGCGTTATTCTATGGAATAGCGTAGCATAAGGATTCCTATCAGCGGTAATATGAGAGCTTGCGATCGTTTTCAGAGTCAGGGAAAGCGTCCATGTTTTAAAGCAATACGGCTTCGTTTGCTGGGAGCATACACGCTTTTTCTGCCCGGACACGCCCATAAGACTTTAGCCATCATGTTGTTGAATATGTTGTTGTATTATTGTGTTATTTTGTATTGGTATTATATTGTATGTATTTAAATATCCCTGTTGGAAGGGTTATCATGTTTTATCACATCCTGTGTTGCCAAATCCATATATGGGCATTTGCTGTGTGGAGCCCACATGCTGTGACATCACTTCCCATGGAGGAGGTCACATGCTGCAGCGAATCACCTCCTGTGGGTGAGTTATTTTGTGATAATAAAAGGAGCCGTGAGGCTCGAGGCGAGGGGTGTTTTGCTGGGATGCCTTGATGAGGACATAGCTGTGTGGTGATGCTTCCTTCTTTGAATGAATGGCAAATCGAATGAATGGTGAGTGAGTGAATTTTAGTTTAAGAAGTATTATTGCATTAAGACGAAGTGTGCATTGCTCTGCAAACAACCAATTTTGCCACGACAAGTCGCAACATGTCTCCCACCTTATTAATACATTCCTTGAGCAATGGGGGAGCGGCTGCCTTCCATCGCCTAACGATGAGTAACTGTGCCTGAAATAGAAATGTACAATAATGACACATAGTGACAAATAAAATCAAAACACTTTTCCACAAAGTCCTTTGAGCTGTCATAGCTTTATGTGAGATTACAGTCTTTTTGGCTGGGCAGACTTGTGCCTGAAATAGAGCTCTTGCAATGGGCGGTTTAAAATTGTCCTCCAGGGGGAGATCGTCTAGAATGCCCAGGATACACAGTTTGGGGTCAGTCGGGATAGTCACTGAGAAGGCTCTATTGATGGTAGTCAGTACCCCTGTCCAGTACAAATGTAGCTTGGGGCAGTGCCACAACATGTGAATTAAGTCTCTGTGGTCTCTCGCACACCTTGGACAGTCCGAGTTTGGTCTCGCCCCCATTCTAGCCAGCCTAGCTGGCATGTAATGCACTCTCAGTATAATGTACAACTGTGACAGACGCTGTGCCACATTGAGGGAGGACATTTGTACTGCCTGAAGAGCCTCTTCCCACTGTTCCCCCTCTAGGGCGCCAACGTCATTTTCCCATTTGGTCACCATTCTTAAGGGGAATCCTGTCAGGAACACCCCAAGTAGCATCGAGTAGCAGTTGAAAATAAAGCCCTTATAGCTGTCCACCTCCTCCATATAATGAAATATGGGGGTCGGGGAAGGGGTCCCACCAAACTGAGCCCTGATGACGTGTTGCAGTTGTATATAGTAAAAGTGCATCGTCCGGGGAAGCCAAAATCGCTCCCGAAGATCTGCAAAGGTGCTAGACTTCGCATAGGCCAAGGCCTCCAAGCCCTCCGCTACATCTGATACCCCCTGTAACGTACCTTAGGTGTGAGCCTGACGTGCGGAGAGGAACCTCCCGTACAACCCCAGCACTGGAGTGGGGACAGTGATGGTAAGAGCACGGTGAGGTAAGGGTGCCTGTATGATCCTCACTGCTTGGAGTGGTGGAGCCGAGTGGAGACTGGAACGGATGGTTCCGGTAGCAGCGGATGCAGGTCAGCAGGTGCAGCTTGCAGAGCAGAGGATGCAGGTCAGCAGAGCAGGGATGCAGGTCAGCAGGTGCAGGTTTGCATTGCAAGGATGCAGGTCGCGTGTGCAGCTCGCAGAGCAGAGGATGCAGGTAAGCTGGTGCAAGTTTGCAGAGTCAGACAAGCCGGGTCATACACATCAAGGTAAACATCATAAGTGGCAGGCAGAGAGTAGTCAAAGTCCAGGCCGAATCTTGGCAACAGGCAGACTGGCAGATAACTGAGCAGGGTCAAATGAGCCGAGGTCAGGACTGGAGACAGAAGCGTGGTCAGGAATCCTGGTCAAACACAGGAACAGGATACAAGCACAGAATCAGGAACTCAGGGAACAGAAGCAGATCAAACCGCAAGGGGCAACATCTCTGGAATGTCTTTTATAGGAAGTACATGGGAGGAGCAAGGGGTTCAGAGTTCAACAGTAATCAAGACACCAAGCAGAGTAATCTAATGGATCAGATAGGTTATCCAGCAGATCAGGCAGGGAACTGTCCAGCATCTCAGATAGCTCCATTGGAAGAGTCAATGCCAGACACAGAAGAGGTCCCAGGTTCAAGCCCAGCACGTCCCTGACAGTGCCCCCCCTTAAAGGCAACCTCCGGGTGCCCAATAGAGCTCTTTTCTGGGGGTGACTGCGAAAAAAAGCCTGGATTAACTCTCGGGCGTGGATGTTCTGTTGGGGTTCCCAGGAGTTCTCCTCCAGACCGTACCCCTTCCACTTGATCAGGAATTGAAGCTGGTTCCCTCTTCTTCGGCCTCCACCTCAAACTCCTCATCACCGTCAATGATTACAGGCTCGGGTGGTCCTGATCCCCTGTCTGGGAATGGGTCGGGCACTGAGGGTTTCAGCAAGGAAACGTGAAAGACTGGGTGAATCTTCAACGACTCCGGTAAGGCAAGTTCATAGGAGACCTCGTTTAATTTCCGTTTTACTGGGAAAGGACCGATGAACTTGGGTGCCAGTTTCCCTGTGGGGCAAGCCATCTTAATGTTGGTGGTCGATAACCATATTTGGTCACCCTGTTGCAGGCATAATTCCCCTCTCCTTTTCCTGTCAAAGATCCTTTTATTGGCTGCTTGTGCCTTAGTCATGGCTTCCTGCAATATCCTGCTGTTACGGGTCAGGAAATCAACGATACTCTGGACCGCCGGGACTGTTGAATCAGGGATGAGATCAGGTAAGAAGGTCGGGTGAAACCCGTAGTTGGCAAAAAATGGCGATTGACCTGTAGCCGAATGACTGGCGTTGTTAAAGGCAAACTCTGCAAAGGGTAGTAAAGCTACCCAGTCGTCTTGAACGAAGGTGGTGAAGCATCTGAGGTACTGTTCGAGCATCTGATTCGTTCTTTCGGTTTGCCCGTTAGTTTGGGGTGATAGGCCGAGGACATGGACAACTCAATCTTCAGGACCTTGCACAAAGCCTTTCAAAAGCGAGAGGTGAACTGCACCCCTCTATCCGAAACTATGTCCGCAGGGACCCCATGTAGCCTTACTACTTCCCTAATGAAGACCTGGGCAGTTTCCATGGCAGAGGGTGTGCCTTTGAGAGGCACGAAGTGGGCCATCTTGGATAGACGGTCAACCACTACAAAGATGGCTGTGCAACCTTCAGACGTGAGGAGTTCCACTATGAAGTCCATGGCAATCATTTTCCAGGGGTGGTCAGGGACTGGTAAGGGTCTGAGCAGACCCCAGGCCTTGCTTCTAGTGGTCTTGCTACGGATACAGGTGGCACATGAACCTACATATTCCCTGCAGTCTTTTTCAAGATCCGGCCACCAAAACGTGCGTTGAATCAGTTCAAGGGTTTTATGCATTCCGAAATGGCCTGCCAGGGGATGATCATGACACAAGTTTAACACTGTGACTCGAACTTCTTCTGGCACAAAGATTTTGTCATTCTTCCAAAGTAACCCGTCTTTGGGTACCAGAGTGATTCCAGAGGGACCAGACACACCTGTAGAAGCTTGCTTCAAGCCAGACATCAGGCTAGTTTGTAAAAGTAAGAAGTTGCCTTCCGATAGAATGGTATCTGGAGCTGACACCTCTTTTGGATCATCAAACATGCGGGAAAGAGTGGCTGGTTTGGTGTTCTTGGAGCCTGGCTGGTAAGTTATGTGGAACGAGAACCTAGAGAAAAATAATGCCCAACGTGCCTGGCGTGGTCTCAGACGTTTGGCAGCTCTCAGATACTCTAGGTTCTTGTGGTCTGTGTAAATGAGTATAGAATGCGCTGCTCCCTCCAACAAGTACCTCCACTCCTTAAGGGCAGATTTAATGGCCAGGAGCTCCCGGTCTCCAACATCATAATTCCTCTCGGATGGGGTAAGCTTACGGGAGAAGAAGGCTACCGGGTGTATCAAGTCCCTGAGACCTTGGCACTGGGAGATAACAGCTCCAACCGCTGTCTCTGAGGCATCTACCTCAAGTAGATACGGTAGGGCAGGATCGGGATGACTTAGGATAGGAGCAGATGTAAAAAGTCTTTTTAGGTTTGTTAAAGCAGCCTGTGCTTCAGATGTCCACTGGAATCGAGCATTTTGCTTAGTTAGCTGCGTAATCGGTGAAATAATAGCAGAGATTCCCTTAATAAACCTCCGATAAAAATTGGCAAAGCCAACGAAGCGCTGCACACCCTTTTTGTCTGAAGGTGCAGGCCAATCCAGAATGGCTGAAACCTTCTGTGGGTCCATCTTGAATCCCTCTGTAGAGATCACTAGGCCAAGAAACTGGATACTCTTTCGCTCAAATTCACACTTTTCTGGTTTTGCGTACAGTCCATGCTGGCGGAGACGACAGAGTACACTCTTGACATGTTTCCGGTGCTGCTCGAGAGAGGAGGAAAAAATCTAAATATCATCAAGATAGACAACTACATAAATGTCCAGACAGTCTCTGAAAACATCATTGACTAGATGCTGAAAGGTGGCAGGGGCGTTACATAGGCCGAAGGGCATTACTAGGTATTCGTAATGGCCGAACCTGGTACAAAAGGCAGTCTTCCATTCATCCCCTGCTCGGATGCGTACCAGGTTGTACGCCCTCCGCAGGTCTAATTTGGTAAACACAGAGGAAGTCCTGAGTCTTTGATAAAGTTCGGGGACCAGAGGCAGAGGGTACCGGTTCTTGACCGTGATTTTATTTAATTCCCGGTAATCTACACAGGGCCGAAGAGAATGGTCTTTTTTCTCCACAAAGAAGATTCCTGCCCCTGCTGGAGAAGTGGAAGGACGGATGAAACCCCTCTTAAGGTTCTCATTAACGTATTCTTTCAGTACCTCAAGCTCCCGTTCAGATAGGGGGAAGATCCGTCCAAAAGGAATCTCAGCACCGGGAAGAAGCTCGATTGGACAATCGTAAGGACGATGAGGCGGGAGGACTTCGGCCCCTCGCTTGCTGAAGACGTCTAGGAACTCATGATATTGTTTGGGTACAGAAGCTCGTATCTCTGGATCTGAATCCAGGCATAACAGAGGCCCTGAGGTGCTGGGACGTGAAAGCATGCAGTGGTGTTGACAGTATGGTGACTGGAACTTAATACTTCCGGTTCCCCAATCAATCTGTGGATTGTGTGCCTGAAGCCAGGGTAGACCCAGGATAACTGGAAATATGGGAGATGCAATAGCATCCAAAGTCAATAGTTCCTTATGGTCCATGGAGGTGATCACAGGCAAAGGAGGGTCTCCTGGGTCACTACTCCGGACTTGATGCGAGACCCATCTGCCAGGAAAATGGAAAGTCCCAGAGTCTTAGGTTGGAGTGGGATGTGTTGTTGTGCTGCAAAGTCTAGATCGACAAAACAACTACGTGCCCCTGAGTCGATTATTGCAGTTACTGGTATTGTCCTCCCTGGTAGTTGGAAAGAGATAGGAAGAACCAGGTGAGTAGCATTGGTAGATGGAGGTGAGTAGTTGGGAGAAGAGGTAGCCAGGACCTTGCGCAGCTTAGCGGGACAAGAAGAGACATAATGACCGGGTTCCACGCAATACAGGCATTGATAATTCTGCAGCCGACAAAGTCGTTCCTTGGCCGATAGGGAATGTTTCATTAGTCCAAGCTGCCCTGGCTTGACGGTCTGGTTGAGGGATGAGGGTTCAGTTGGAACCATACTGCCACTGGCAGGGTACACAGGGGCTCGTATCCGGGGTAGCATCCAAGCTGGGCGGAGCTGCTGGGTAGCCCTTTCTGCTCTGCGCTCCCGGAGTCTATCTGGATAGACAAAGTAATTAAAGTCTCTAGAACATCAGGAACACCGACCCGTGCTAACTCGTCCTTCAGGCTTTCAGAGAGACCAAGACGGAACTGATGCCGCAGAGCCGCCTCATTCCACTGGGTATCCGCGCTCCAGCGTCTGAAATCAGTCACATAGTCCTCGACCGCTCGGTGGCCTTGCTGGAGCGCATGGAGAGAAGCCTCGGCAGTAGAAGTCCGCTGTGGATCGTCATAAAGTCGGGCCATGGCATCAAGAAAAGAGGGCAGAGAGTCTAGAACTACATGGCGGACTTCAAGTAGGTGATGGGCCCAAGCTTGAGGTTCCCCCTGCAGCAAAGCGATAACGAAGCCCACCTTGGTGGCTTCAGATGAAAAAGTCTGAGGTAGCAACGAAAAGTAAAGTTCACATGCGTTGCGAAACGCACGGAATTTACTCCAATCCCCAAAATACTTCTCAGGAACAGGGACCCTGGGCTCAGGAGATGGTATCATTCCAATAGAGGAAGTTGGGGTTGGAGGTGAATCTGCAGAGGTGGCTTGAGTTTGTGTCTGCTTATCCATTCGGACGTGGCTGCCCAGCAGAGACTTCACGATCTGAGTGAGAGCTGTAAGGTGTTGATAGACATTGTCCATAGGCAAGGTATCTCCTGCAGGCTCAGGCATGGCGGTTTGATACTGTAACGTACCTTAGGTGTGAGCCTGACGTGCGGAGAGGAACCTCCCGTACAACCCCGGCTCAGAGACCACTGGAGTGGGGACAGTGGTGGTAAGAGCACGGTGAGGTAAGGGTGCCTGTCTGATCCTCACTGCTTGGAGTGGTGGAGCCGAGTGGAGAATGGAACGGATGGTTCCGGAAGCAGCAGATGCAGGTCAGCAGGTGCAGCTTGCAGAGCAGAGGATGCAGGTCAGCAGGTGCCGGTTTACAGAGCAGGGATGCAGGTCAGCAGGTGCAGGTTTGCATTGCAAGGATGCAGGTCAGCGTGTGCAGCTCGCAGAGCAGAGGATGCAGGTAAGCTGGTGCAGGTTTGCAGAGTCAGACAAGCCGGGTCATACACATCAAGGTAAACATCATAAGTGGCAGGCAGAGAGTAGTCAAAGTCCATGCCGAATCTTTGCAACAGGCAGATAACTGAGCAGGGTCAAACGAACCGAGGTCAGGACTGGAGACAGAAGCGTGGTCAGGAAGCCGGGTCAAACACAGGAACAGGATACAAGTACAGAATCAGGAACTCAGGGAACAGAAGCAGATCAAACCGCAAGGGGCAACATCTCTGGAATGTCTTTTATAGGAAGTACATGGGAGGAGCAAGGGGTTCAGAGTTCAACAGTAATCAAGACACCAAGCAGAGTAGTCTAATGGATCAGATAGGTTATCCAGCAGATCAGGCAGGGAACTGTCCAGCATCTCAGATATCTCCGTTGGAAGAGTCAATGCCAGACACAGAAGAGGTCCCAGGTTCAAGCCCAGCACGTCCCTGACACCCCCGTTTCATGGCACATGCACATGAGAGTTTTAACGGGGTCCACGGCAGGTTGGTCCTCCATCCCCCGTCCAGCGGGGTGAGGGCTCGGGCCACATGCTGCAGCTGGGAGGCAATATAATAAAGCCACGGGTTGGGCAATGCCTAACCCCGCTCGTCCAAGGGTTTCTACAGTTGTTCTAGCTTAACCCTGGGGGGCCTGTCCTGCCACAGAAAGGACCTGAAAACAGAATTAATAATGCAAAATATTTTAAGGGGGATCACCATGGGGGTATTATGTAATATATAAAGAAGCTGGGGCAAGAAGATAATTTTGATCAAGTTTGCCCTTCCTACCAGGGACATTTTTAATTTCGACCACACTTTTATTCAAGCCCGGATACGGCCCAGCAGGGGTGATAGATTAAGGGGGATGTATTCTAGTATTTCCGGGGTGAGCTGAATTCCAAAATATTTGAAGCTGGAGGTTGCTGGTATTTGAAGAGCCGCTAGGCTCTGGGCATCAGGTTTAGCATCAAGCACCATTAGTGATGATTAAGTCCAGTTGATCACCAAACTGGAGTACATTCCGAATTGTACTATGATCGACATCACTGCTCTCACGGACTCTCCCAGCAACAGCATCCGCGTATAGCATGATTTTTTCTTGTAGTGCCCCGTACCTAAAGCTCTGGACCTGTGGACTGGACCTGATCAGGGTGGCCATTGGCTCAAACGCAACCGCGAACAGAAGTGGAGACAATGAGCAGCCCTGTCTTGTCCCCCTGTGGAGTCTAAAGGGAAAACGTGACCCGCCTCTCCTATAACCGCTTGTGGGGAGCTATAAAGCGGTTTGACCCAGGACAGAAACATGTCTCCGAATCCGAACTTGCTCATGACCGCCCAGAGGTATTGCCATTCTATGCTGTCAAACGCCTTATGGGCATCCAAGGACAGCAGCACCCTGTCCCCTTCATTATCTGACTGGGCTTGGAGGTTAAGAAAAAGCCTGCAGAGATTTATGGCAGTAGACTTTTGCGGGATAAATCCCGATTGGTCCGGGTGTATAATGGAAGAGATAACCTTATTAAGTCTAAGGGCCAGTACCTTAGCCAGGATTTTAATTTCGCATTGCAAAAGGGATATCGGCCTATAGGACCCTGGGTCCAATGGGTCCTTCCCCGGCTTCAATATAAGGATGATATTTGCTCTAGTCATGGACTCTGGTAGGCTCTGATTGGTCCTGGCCGAGTTAAGCACCCTAAGAAGATGAGGTAATATAGAGTCACCGTACTGTTTGTATATTTCAGTCGGGAGGCCGTCGTCCCCAGGGGCCTTAGAGTTAGGAGAGAGAGCGATTGCCTCCTGCAGATCCTCAACTGTAATGGGGGCGTCTAGCAGTGCTTTTTGGGGCGCAGAGAGGCATGGAAGCTCTATGGTCTGTAGATATGACCGCAACTTTGCCTCCGTGTATCCCGCTCTGGAACGGTAGAGGTCTGTGTAGTACTCCACCAGTTCCTGCATAACCAGGGTAGGAGTGTTCATCAGCTTCCCCTGCCTGGTGCGAAGTGCGCCAATCGAGGGAGAGGTCTGGGAAGACTTCACTATCTTTGCCAGCAGGCGTCCCGTCTGCTCCTCATAGTAAGCAAGTCTGTTAAAAAAAACTTTTTTGTCAGCAAATGACCTGGTGATCTGATCTACCGCCTCCTGCACCACTACCCAGGACTCCCTGTTTGCATCACTGGGGTCGTCAGTAAACCTTGTCTCAAGCCTGCATACCAAATGTTCCATCTGCTCCTGCTGTGCCCTCATTTTAGTTTTAATGTTTTTACTGCCTCAATGAGAATACCTCTCAAGGACGCCTTAAAGGCCTCCCATGCTGCACTGGGGTCAGATTGGTCAACATGGTGCTCCCAGATCTCCCCAATGGCCTCTACTAGGCCATCATGGGAGGGGATCAGATTCAACCAAAAGGCATTGAGTTTCCAGGGGGCCCTTGTCAGAGTCGTGTCAGGTATGTAGGAAACTGTATATATATTTAATGCACTGCAGCTCACTGATTCACCTGCCTGCCTAAAGGTATATTTGAAAACGTACACCAGGAATGGCCTGCAGTCAGATATAGGCTACACTGAATGCAGTGTGTGTATATATATATATATATACACACACACACACATACGAGCAGGGCCGGCCCAAGACATTGTGCTGCCTGGGACCAAGAATGAAAATCATGCCCACCAAAGGCCCCCACATTCATTATTTTATATCATGATAACTAAAGGGGACCTGTCATGGCTCTATACATGTATAAAGGAGTATAAAGAGGACCTGTCATGGCTCTATACATGTATAAAGGAGTATAAAGAGGACCTTTCATGGCTCTATACTTTTTTAAAGGAGTATAAAGAGGACCTGTCATGGCTCTATACGTGCATATAGGCGTATAAAAGGACCTGCCAGGGCTCTATACATGTATATAGGAGGAGTATAAAGGGACCTGTGCATGGCAGACGGCCGCAATGTCTTTTGCGCAAACTAATCAATGTACGCTAATTGTGTTTTTTTTGGTACCAAAAATATGTAGAAGAATACATATTGGCCTAAACTGATGAAGAAATATTATTTTTTTTATAAATTTTTGGGATATTTATTATAGCAAAAAGTAAAAAATATTGCTTTTTTTTTTTAAATTGACGCTCTTTTGTTATTTATAGCGCAAAAAAAAAACACAGAGGTGATCAAATATCACCAAAAGAAAGCTCTGTTTTTCGGGAAAAAAAGGACATCAATTTTATTTGGGTACAGTGTCGAATGACCACGCAATTGTCAGTTAAAGCGACAGTGCCGTATTGCAGAAAATAGCCTGGTCATTAAAGGAGTTGTAAAGGTTTGTGTTTTTTCACCTTTGTCACTTGCCACAACATCACCTGCCACACGTTGCGGATTGTCACTTGCCACGTCACATGCCACAACGTCACCTGCCCCACGTTGCGGATTGTCACTTGCCACGAAGTCACCTGCCACACGTTGCAGATAGTCACGTGCCACACATTGCGGATTGTCACTTGCCACACGTTGCGGATTGTCACTTGCCACAACGTCACCTGCCACACGTTGCGGATTGTCACTTGCCACGTCACATGCCACAACATCATCTGCCTCACATTGCGGATTGTCACTTGCCACGACGTCACTTGCCACACGATAGCAGATAGTCACGTGCCATGACGTCACCTGCCACACGTTGCGGATAGTCATGTGCCACACATTGCGGATTGTCACTTGCCACGGCATCACCTGCCACACGTTGCATATTGTCACTTGCCACGTCACTTGCCACACATTGCGTATTGTCACTTGCCACACGTTGCGGATTGTCACGACGTCACCTGCCACACGTTGCGGGTTGTCACTTGCTGTGTCCCAGAGTGAAGGTAGCTGTGGCTGCACAGTGAGGGCAGAACTGTGGTGATGCAGAGCGGGCTGTGAGAGATGACATCTCTCTGCTCCGCAGTGCGCTCACTTGCTAACTGCTCCTAGCCCCCCCATGGCTGCGAGTGTTCTGCCCGCCCCTGTCACCACTAACAGCAGTGGCGCCGGGCTCCTCACAGGCAGCGGCGCCTGGCCGCTCACTCGCTGACTTCCCCCCCGCCCCCGGGCTGCGAGTGTCCTCACGGGCAGTGGCTTCGGGCTCCTCACAGGCAGCGGAGTGGGTGGAACGGGCTGGCTGGCGGGCGTCAGTTTGCCTCCCCCTAAAAGTGCCGCCTGGTACCATGGTACCACCCGGTCCCATCATTGGGCCGGCCCTGTATACGAGACTGTGTGTGTGTATATATATATATATATATATATATATATATATATATATATATATATATATATCACTGAGTCACCTGTCTGCCTGCCTGAAGTATATTAGAAAAAGTACACCAGGAACGGCCTGCAATCAGATCTAGCTATGCTGGATGGAGTGTATATATATATATATATATATATATATATATATATATATATATATATATATATTGTGAAGGACTAGCATCAAAGGTAGTGCTTGAAGGACAATGGATGGGGTGTCTCCGCGCAAAGGAAATCAAATCAAAACACAGTAGACTGAACTGCTGCCTCTACTCGATTGCTATATCACAATGGGTAAAGCAAAAATATGAAAAAAGGGGGGGTGGTAGATGTGGCGCTGTCCAGATATGCAATGTAATAGACAAGGAAATTTTAGGTAATGGTATACCTATGACGGTATCCACTTTAGAATACAAGAAAAATAAATATAAAAATAGAAATAAAATTAGAAAAAATATGAATTGGCTCAGCCGGGTGTTTGTTAAGAAGAATTTTTGTTAAATTGAAATATTTTGATTGGGTGTCTTTCCAACAAGACGTGTCCCTCATGTGTGAAGCGAAAATTTTATTTGAAAAAGTGAAAAAAAGTGAATAAATACTTTTTTAATGGAAAAGCATTAGTAAGACCGATGGTCGGCCGGGTGTTTGCTAAACAAAAAATTTTTCTTTAAATTTTGTCCAAAATGTGTTAAAGATGTGTTCATAAAGAGATGTGTGATAATGGACTATGCTAGTAAAGGGGTAGATAAGCTGATATGGTCTCAGCCGGGTGTTTACTGTTCCTAATATGTTCAGAAAAAAGTGCTGCCTTATAGCATTCAAATGAAGCTTAAAACTATATAAAACATGCGATATACATAGTATAGTGATGACAGAAAAGTCCAATAATTAGGTGGCAGTGAAAAAATTTGACTTTTTCTTGGTATGCTTTATGTTCCTTCAGTTTTCTTATGAGTGAGACAATCCGTAGGAGTTTAAATATATGCACTCACCAGATCCTTCATACCCTCCAGGGGTATGCTGCAGCCACAGTATGTGCCACTGTGTAGCAATCAGGGGATGGTTCCAGGGGTTCCTTGCGGTTCTGTGCACTGCTTGTCTCCTTTTCTTTATGGTTAGACTGTGGAATGCTTGGAAAGTATGCAAGATCGTTGCCAGGTTTCGAACATAATGCCACTTCACTCGGATCAGTCTCACAAATTGCCACCAACACGTCTTGTTGGAAAGACACCCAATCAAAATATTTCAATTTAACAAAAATTCTTCTTAACAAACACCCGGCTGAGCCAATTCATATTTTTTCTAATTTTATTTCTATTTTTATATTTATTTTTCTTGTATTCTAAAGTGGATACCGTCATAGGTATACCATTACCTAAAATTTCCTTGTCTATTACATTGCATATCTGGACAGCGCCACATCTACCACCCCCCCTTTTTTCAGTGCTTGAAGGACACCGCCACTCGCTGGTTCTTCTTTTTAAGGGCTTTGTTTGCCCATTTTTTATTGAAAGAAGTTCAAAACAAAATCAAAGGTTTCCCTCGCAGGCAGGGCCGGACTTACCATTGGGCTTGACTGGGCTCAAGCCCATGGGCCCCGCCCAATAGGGGGCCCCTGCCCGTGTCCCTAGGCTGGCGGGGTGAGCCGCGAGCGGGCCGGCGTTCTGTCAGATTAGCGTGACAGAAAGAACATCACCACTGACACACATTAAAAGTTCCCCCCCTGTAACACCCTCATCAGTGGCAGCAGCCAATAGCAGGCTCCACCGCTGTCCTAGTTGGCACCACATTGCATGATAGGAGATGTAGTTCTCTCCAGCACACACTAGACTCAGCCGGGTTGTGCCTGCACGTTGCAGAGACTACACCTCCCAGAATGCACTGCAGGGCGGGCGCTTAAAGTGGACAGTCAGCTTCTCTTGAGTCCTGCTTGTAGTAGGGCCCAGGACCGTTTGAAGAAATTTGGGGGCCCCAAGCAGATTGAGAATTTGGGGCCCCTGAGGGGGGTAGGGTTGCCACCTTTTCGTCAAGCAAAACCCAAGCGCTTAAGTAGCGCACGCCAATTTTTTTTTTTTTTTTTTGGTAGTACATTAAATTAATTACCTCTGTACAAAGCAATGCACAGCAATTTTGCTATGTAGTATACACTATACATATATTTTTGTGATTAAATAACGTTTCTAATCATATGGAATTAATCACAAGAGTCTCCCTTTACACCAGAGTCAACAGAGTTCCCCTTTAGATCTGAATCCGCAGAGTCCCCCTTTACATCTGAATGCACAGGGTTTGTTCCCCTTTACATCTGATTCTGCAGGAGAGGAGTGCAGAGGGTATGATGGGGGCAGTATGTACAGGAGAGGAGTGTGGAGGGTATGATGGGGGCAGTATGTAGAGGAGGGGACTGTGGTGGGTATGATGGGGGCAGTATGTACAGGAGAGGACTGTGGTGGGTATGATGGGGGCAGTATGTACAGGAGAGGAGTGTGGAGGGTATGACGGGGGCAGTATGTAAATATGAGGAGTGTGGAGGGTATGATGGGGGCAGTATGTAGAGGAGGGAACTGTGGTGGGTATGATGGGGGCAGTATGTACAGGAGAGGACTGTGGAGGGTATGATGGGGGCAGTATGTAGAGGAGAGGACTGTGGAGGGTATGATGGGGGCAGTATGTAGAGGAGAGGGCTGTGGTGGGTATGATGGGGGCAGTATGTAGAGGAGAGGACTGTGGTGGGTTTGATGGGGGCAGTATGTAGAGGAGAGGACTGTGGAGGGTATGATGGGGGCAGTATGTAGAGGAGAGGACTGTGGAGGGTATAATGGGGGCAGTATGTAGAGGAGAGGACTGTGGAGGGTATGATGGGGGCAGTATGTAGAGGAGAGGACTGTGGTGGGTATGATGGGGCAGTATGTAGAGGAGAAGACTGTGGAGGCAGGGCCGTCTTTAATATTGATTGGACCCTGGGCAAACATTTTCTTGGGGCCCCCCATGCAATTTTGCCCCCCCATCATTACACAGGACTCCCTCCCCTATACTACCCAAATCACTACATAGGACCCCATTCCCCATACTACCCCCATAATTACAGGACCCTCCTCCCACATCATTGCACAGGACCCTCTCCCCAATACTACGCCCATCACTAAACAGGATCCCTCCCCATAATACCTCCATGATTACACAGTGTGGGGGGCTCCATACGACATTGTCACTTATTAACTATCAGCACGCTGCTGTTTCTGCAGAAAGGAGAGGTATTACTGTAGATGGAGAGGCAGGGATTGAGGTTATTGTTGGGGGTGGAGAGGCAGGGATTGGGGTTATTGTTGGGGGTGGAGAGGCAGGGATTGGGGTTATTGTTGGGGGTGGAGAGGCAGGGATTGGGGTTATTGTTGGGGGTGGAGAGGCAGGGATTGGGGTTATTGTTGGGGGTGGAGAGGCAGGGATTGGGGTTATTGTTGGGGGTGGAGAGGCAGGGATTGGGGTTATTGTTGGTGATGGAGAGGCAGGGAGAAGGGGTTTATTGTTGAAGGTGAAGAAGCGTGGAGGGGGGTTATTATTGAGGGTGGAAAAGCAGGGAGGGGGGTTATTATTGAGGGTGGAGAAGTGGGGAGGGGGGTTATTATTATTATTATTATTATTATACAGGATTTATATAGCGCCAACAGTTTACGCAGCGCTTTACAATATAAAAAGGGAGACAATACAGTTACAATACAATAAAATACAAGAGGATTAAGAGGGCCCTGCTCAGAAGAGCTTACAATCTAATAGCTATTGAGGGCGGAGAAGCGGGGAGGGGGGTTATTGCTGAGGGTGGAAAAGCGGAGAGGGGGGTTATTATTAAGGGTGGAGAAGCAGGGGGGGGGTTATTGCTGAGGGTGGAGAAGCGGGAGGGTTTTTTTTTATTAAGGGTTAAGAAGCGGAGAGGGGGGTTATTGCTGAGGGTGGAGAAGCGGGGAGGGGGGTTATTGTTGAGGGTGGAGAAGCGGGGAGGGGGGTTATTGTTGAGGGTGGAGAAGCGGGGAGGGGGGTTATTGCTGAGGGTGGAGAAGCGGGGAAGGGGATTATTATTGGGGGTGGAGAAGCAGGGAGGGGGTTATCGTTGAGCACACAGCTGTCAATCACTGCCCTGCACTACAACACTTAGCAGCCCTGCCCTCCAAGAAGTTCTGCAGCAGCCAAACTCTGCCATGCACTACAACTCCCAGCAGGCAGCAGCCCCCCCTCCAAGACATTCTGCAGCAGCCAAAGACTGCCCTGCAATACAACTCCCAGCAGCCCTGCCCTGCCACCCCAAGAAGTTCTGCAGCATCTGAGACTCCCTGAAAAGTTATCAGAGGTGATGGGAGGGGGAACCTGGCTCAGGACAGCACACAGTGTCTCAGAGGGAGACAGTTTACTCACTTTGCAGAGCGATGTCATCGGCAGCCGCCCGCAGAGGAGGGATAGGAGGGGCGGAATGCAGCACATCGCCGGGGAAGAGGCTCAGTCCACTCAGACTGAGATAAGGGGAAGGGACGGGGTCAGTAGAAGAGACACTGCAGGGACGTGACTTCACTTAACCCGTGCCGAGCTGGATAGAATGGAGGAGAAAACAAATGCACTTGGTTTATCAGCGTTTGGGGCCCTCCAACAATGAATAGGCCCTGGGCAGATGACCCATTTGCCCTGCATTAAAGACGGCCCTGCTCCCCGCGCCTGAATGGGAGGGGGCGCCGATCGCTGGAGGGGGGCCGCTCTGCTGGGGCCCCAGGCCAGCTTGGGGCCCCAAGCAGTTGCTTGGTTTGCCTCTCCTGTTCCGACGGCCCTGAGTAGGGGACAGAAGACTCGGAAGAGTGATCAACTGTCCTGTCTGGCGTCTGCACCGGGATCATCTGTGGCTGTGACTCCAGTGTTTGGCGTGGGCTGCTGCTGCAATGTGATGTTATTACCTTGATAGTCAGGTGAGACAGAGAGTTTTCTTGTCATTACCATGACCACCCCCTGTATGTCTGCACAGTCCCTGACCACCCCCTGTATGTCCGCACAGTCCCTGACTACCCCCTGTATGTCCGCACAGTCCCTGACCACCCCCTGTATGTCTGCACATTCCCTGACCACCCCCTGTATGTCCGCACAGTCCCAGACCACCCCCTGTATGTCCGTACAGTCCCTGACCACCCCCTGTATGTCCGTACAGTCCCTGACCACCCCCTGTATGTCCGTACAGTCCCTGACCACCCCCTGTATGTCCGCACAGTCCCTGACCACCCCCTGTATGTCCGCACAGTCCCTGACCACCCCCTGTATGTCCGCACAGTCCCTGACCATCCCCTGTATGTCAGCACAGTCCCTGACCATCCCCTGTACGTCCGCACAGTCCCTGACCATCCCCTGTATGCCTGCACAGTCCCTGACCTCCCCCTGTATGTCTGCACATTCCCTGACCTCCCCCTGTATGTCCGCACATTCCCTGACCACCCCCTGTATGTCTGCACAGTCCCTGACCACCCCCTGTATTTCCGCACAGTCCCTGACCATCTCCTGTATGTCCGCACAGTCCCTGACCATCCCCTGTATGTCCGCACAGTCCCTGACCATCCCCTGTATGTCCGCACAGTCCCTGACCATCCCCTGTATGTCCGCACAGTCCCTGACCATCCCCTGTATGTCCGCACAGTCCCTGACCACCCCCTGTATGTCCGCACAGTCCCTGACCACCCCCTGTATGTCCGCACAGTCCCTGACCACCCCTTGTATGTCCGCAAAGTCCCTGACCACCCCCTGTATGTCCGCACAGTCCCTGACCATCCCCTGTACGTCCGCACAGTCCCTGACCATCCCCTGTACGTCCGCACAGTCCCTGACCATCCCCTGTACGTCCGCACAGTCCCTGACCATCCCCTGTATGTCCGCACAGTCCCTGACCATCCCCTGTATGTCCGCACAGTCCCTGACCACCCCCTGTATGTCCGCACAGTCCCTGACCATCCCCTGTATGTCCCTGAACCATCCCCTGTATGTCCGCACAGTTCCTGACCATCCCCTGTATGTCCGCACAGTCCCTGACCATCCACTGTATGTCCGCACAGTGGGGCCCCCACCACCCTAAGTCCTGCCCTGCTCGCAGGGGTTTCAGCACTCCATTTTATCAACAAAATGTCATTTAGCCTCCTTGCTTATACATACTGTAGTGCTACTCTGTCCTTCTACTTCAGGCTCTCGTCTGTCTCCTACAGACTATTCCCTTGCAAAGACCATCCGTTTAGATAGCAGCCCCTCACTGCTCTGATCCTCAGACTTGGGTCTCTGGCTTCTACTGTGCACACCTGCACACATGCACTCTATGACTTCTCCAGTGCACACCTGCACTCGTCGGGAGGGTGGAGCCCAGAATGCTGGTCCTGACTGTACTATCAGGCCCACACACACCTGAACAATCAGTGTGCCGTTGAGTCTCAAAACCCGAATCCAGGACAGGGGATTTCATCCCACCCAGATCTCTAAGAAATCCCCAGGCTCCAGGTCCCAAAGTGGACTTTAGTAAATCATGAGGAAACTGAAAAGCCAGTTTCTTCCCAAACAAGCAAATACCCTGGAGCCCCTCAACCTGCCTGGTTGAGAATCCTGTATTCATACACTGGCGGGGTACCACACTACCACAATATATATATATATATATATATATACACACACAAGACTGTATATATATATTAAATGCCCTGCAGCTCACTAAGTCACCTGCCTGCCTGAAGTATATTAGAAAAAGTACACCACGAAGGGCCTGCAGTCAGATCTAGCTACACTGGATACAGTGTGTATATATATATATATATATATATATATATATATATATATATATATATATATATATACACACAAGCATGGATGTATATATATACGAAATACACTGCAGCTCAGCTAACCAAAGAACCTGCCTGCCTGCTCAATCTAAATGACACTCTCTCTCAGTCCACGCCAGCAACACACTACACAGGGCCGACGTGCAGGCGTGTGGGGCGTGGACTAAGTCCCCCTGAGCCATAATTGGCCAAAGGCACCCTGCCTTTGGCCAATTACGGCTCTCTTTGCTGACGGCACTGGGATTGGCCAAAGCATGCGGGTTATAGTGCATGCTTTGGCCAATCATCATCCAGCAATGCACTGCGATCTCGCAGTGCATTATGGGGCGTTCCGTGCTGCTCGCATTTGGCACGAACGCCCCATATTGTTTGTTTTTCAACGAACGGGCGAACAGCCAATGTTTGAGTCTAACTCATGTTCGACCCGAACATAAAGCTCATCCCTATTGGCTAACATCACGGCTGCACCATCACATGTAACACTGATCAAATGTTGTCTTAAAGTGGAGCTCCACCCTAAATAGCAACTTTTGCTATTTGGAACCCTCCCCCCCTCCGGTGTCACAATTGACACCTTTCAGGGGGGAGGGGGGTGAAGATACCTGTCTAAGACAGGTATTTTCACCCACATCCGGGAGTCCTGTCTCCGGGAATCTGCGGGAGTTACGTCACTTCCCGCAGACTTCCCTTGGTGTTCTGGGAGACACTCGGCTCCCAGAACACAGGAGCACCAATCAGAACGGCGCAGCGCGACTCGCGCATGCGCCGTAGGGAACCGGGCATGAAGCCGCATGGCTTCACTTCCTGGTTCCCTCAGCGAGGATGGCGGAGGGAGCAGCAGAGCGACGAGCGGTCGCTCGTCCTCTGCTGCGGACGTTGCTGGACTCCAGGACAGGTAAGTGTCCAAATATTAAAAGCCAGCAGCTGCTGTAGCTGTAGCTGCTGGCTTTTAATTTTTTTTTTCCGGTGGAGCAACCCCTTTAAGTAGTCGTCCATTATCCCATAATAATGCAGGCAGTTAAGGAGAGAAGTGCAAATTCCTTTTGCATTCACGCTTTTGAGTTGAACCAAATCAAGATTTTTTTTTACTGGGCAATCCATTGCACTGTTTGCAAGAAGAAATCAAACATATACAATCAGTGTAGATTTTTGACTTAAAGTGGTTGACTAATAATTGGGGCGATTTTATTTTTTGGTCTTACGACTTCATTGACCAAGTTTTTTCTCATTTCTTGTGCGATGTGATTCACAATATTAATGTAGGCATTTGTTGGCATTTAACTCCTGAAAATCTATTTCAGAGCAAAAACTATTGAAGGATAGGGATGAGCCGAACACCCCCCGGTTCGGTTCGCACCAGAACCTGCGAACGGACCGAAAGTTCGCGCGAACGTTAGAACCCTATTAAATACAATGGACGCGAACGTTCAAAATCTAAAGTGCTAATTATAATGACTAATATGCATGTTATTGTCCTAAAAAGGGTTTGGGGACCCGGGTTCTGCCCCAGGGGACATGTATCAATGCAAAACGAAGTTTTAAAAACGACCGTTTTTCGGGAGCAGTCATTTTAATGATGCATAAAGTGAAAAAAAAATACGTGAAATATTCCTTTAAATATCGTACCTGGGGGGTGTCTAAAGTATGCCTATGAAGTGGCATGTGTTTCCCGTGTTTAGAACTGTCCCTGCACAAAATGACATTTCTAAAAGGAAAAAAAGCCATTTAAAACTGCTTGCGGCTTTAATGTCATGTCTTGTCCTGGTAATATGGATGAAAATCTTTGAGAAAAATGGCATGGCTACCCCATCACCCCCCTTATCAGCCCCTTTGGCTCTTGTATGGATATTAAGGGGAACCCCGCACCCAAAATAAAAAAAGGCCCTATATACTCTGAACAGCAGTATACAGGCGGTGCAAACAAGACAGGGACTGTAGGTTTGTTCTTAAGTAGAATCTGTTTGTAATTTTGAACAGGTACATTGTTTAAGTGTAGCTCCAGCCAAAAAATCTATTTTTAAGCTTTTTGGAAAACATAGGGAAGGGTTATCACCCCTGTAACATTTGTTTTGCTGTCTGTGCACCTGTTCAGAACATTTCACCTCACTTTCCGTCCCAATGACAAATGTTTTTGAAAAGTGGGTTTTTTATTGAAACAAGGATTGGTGATAAAGCATCAGTAGAGAGGAGACACCGTTTTCCAGTATTAACTCTTACAGGAGAGAATTTCCCTTCCTAGGGGTAGATTTCCTCTGACTTCCTGTTGTCTCCTTCCGTTTGCAAGTAGGAGTCATTTGTAAGTTGGATGTTTCAAAGTAGGGGCCTGCCGTATATACTCTGCTGAAATTTGCCCCTTATATGTTGGTGTTGCCACAACACTGTGAGCCCTCACAGTTACTCTTGGTGGGCGCTGGAACGCCCTGCTGTGAACTATTATATCAGGAATTGTAATTACATGCCATTGTTGAACAGTGGTAGGAAAAATTGGGCCTTTGGTGGTGGTGCTGGTGCTACAACACTGTCAGCCCTCACAGTTACTCTTGGTGGGCGCATGAATGGGCCCTACTGTAAATTATTAGATCAAGAATTGTAATTGCATGCCCCTGTTGAACAGGGGCAGAAAAATTGGGCCTTAGGCACTGGTGCCACAACACTGCAACCCCTCACAGATACTGTACTTGAAGCACAGCAATGAGCCCTGTTGCAAAGTATTGCATCAAAAATTGTAATTACACGCCCCTGTTAAACAGGGGCTGAAAAATTGGGCCTTAGGCACTGGTGCTG